>CP136060.1:335887594-336012594 GCA_032464435.1 Aegilops umbellulata
CTCAACTAGACCTTGTTCACCTCCAGGAGAGCACCCCGATGAATTGTTTGGAACTTATCGCTAATAGGATTTTTTTCGGCGGCATCTGCGTACAAAGTGCAGTTCGAAGGGACTATCTCCACCACCATGATTCCGACGGTCTGGACTAATTGGGCGCCTCCGAACTCCATATTTACTTCATGGCTTGTCATCTAAATAGGATTTGGATGGCCGACCGCTTGCAAAAGAGGGGATGGCCCAACTGCAGCTTGTGTCAACTATGCATAAGGAAACCGGAGTTGGCGAAGACCTTCTTTTCAAGTGACGATAGCACCTCAGAATCTGGGTTGTTGCAAAAAAATTGGGTTGATGCTCCACAGCTTAACTTTGCTGTTTGAGGAGGCTTAAGTTCGATCCATTCATGGTGGAATGCAAGGGTTCTTCATCATGGCCACAGGAGGAGATCTCTTCGCTTCCCATGCTTGTTACCTAGGAGGTTTGGAAGAAGAGAAACGCTATTGAGTTTTCGGCAACAAGAGCTCCATGCTCTCCATGGTTTTGACAAAATTAAATCCGAGGCCAAAAATTGGGTGGTCGCTGGGGCAAAACACTTGAGTTCAATCATGCGGCGAGAGTAGGATTTTCTTTTCTCCATTTATTGAGGCGTAATTGACCACACCAACACTGTTATTCTTCACCTTCTTTATTAATGGGATGAGGCAAAGCTCTTGCCTCCATTTTAAAAATAATCTTGTAAGATTGGATACTAAGTGAATTAGCACCAAATATTGTTGGATTACACTAGAGAAAACTACCCACGTACTTTTCAAAAGGTTTGTGTCGATGAAAAAAGCAAAAATGTCAAATGAAGGCCGAGCTCCATGTAGGACTTAATTTTGAAAAAATAAAATTCAAACCTTTATGTTTAGTTTTTTTAATACACATATACCCAAAGACATATTGTACACATGTGCAAATCTTCATGATGAAATGGAGCTACACACAAAAAACAAATATGTGGCTTTTCAGCATATGTAATGTTTTTTTTTTGCGAATAGGACCATGACATTAAAAGAAACATCGAACAGTACAAAAGCACCTAAACAAAAACGGAAATTACAACAAAATCCTTGAGATGCCCTTCGCCTTCAACCTCTAGACCGTGTCGACGACGCGCCGCCGCTGTCGTTCCACCCTGAGCCGGCCTGACGTTGTTGGCTGCGGAAGGGAAGTCACCGAATGGGTTTACAAGACCACATCCGCCCCGGAGAATAAAAAGAAGGAATAACCGTCGATGAAGCTCCTTGGCGATCCAGAGATCCCCACAGCCAGAAGAAATCCTCGTTAACTCGAAAGTGCTATTGTGAGCTCGAGCTCACAGGCACCCTTTGCTACAGTACAAACAAAAAATATTTAAATAGTTCAAAAAAATCTGAAATTATTTGTCAAGAAACATTGATATCTTTTTCACATGCGTGCAAAATTTCATGACAAAATGACATTCATGCAGGTCTCGGCAAAAAGACAAAATCGATGCTTCAAAATGTATCAAAAACAGTTTTTTTTGGAGCATGATTTTGTTTTTTTTGCCGGGACCTCCACAAATGTCATTTCATTACGAAAATTGGTACACATGTAGAAAAAACATCAAAGTTTCTTGACAAATAATTTTAGATTTTTTGAATTATTTTACTAATTTTTCGGATTTTACTGTTCATCCGAGATCACTGGTGCCCGGGATCAATTCCTCCGTGTCCTCGTTAACTACACTACTCCCACAAGCTTATTGATGTCGCCGCCGACATGGGACTAAAGCTGGGGAGATTTTATTGAACGATGCGCCGCCACCACCATCTGAGCACCGCCGCAACAAACTTAGACCCTAACACCAGAAAAACGATGCCAAAGCTAACTACCTACCCGAGCCAAAGTACCGTGGTCCCCACCCCCAGTCGCCGCCGGAGCAGCATCTGGAGGCAGGGACGAGCGGCTTCACCGGCGAAGGGAGGGCATCACCGATACGTTTATGCTTCAGCATATGTACTGTTAATCTTCAAAGTCCATGATTTTGTTGTTTTTGCAGGTTGCAATTTAAGGTATTTCATAATGAAATTTTACACACATATACATTACATCTTTGTATACGTGTATGGTTTTTTCAAAAAAAAAATGAACCATATTTTTGTTTGGATTTTCAAAACTAAAGGCTCCATGGAGCTCGGCATCCAAAACACCCTACCCGGAAAGAAGTCTCTATTTAATCCTGCGCAAAGAAGACTTTGGGCAGAATTAGTCAGTAACTTATTTTTTAATAAAGTAAAGCAGCTCGGTTAAACTTTCTTTGAATCAAGAAAACCCTAAGAACGAGGGAGTCTCCACGAATATCATTTACCGACCCTGATGAAATGAACGAGAATACGAGATGTACCTAATTTGTCTCTCCCAAAGCGTAAACGTATCGATGATGCCAAAGCAACGAAAGAGAAAAGAAATGGAGATACCATTATTCTCTTTCAGTGGCCCTGAATGAATTCCCGAAACGTGCAACGGGTATGCCCTCGCTGCCTTATCAGCACAGCTCGCTGGATGCGACCATCGGGTTCTCCTTCTCCCACTCCCTCCCGTCGTATCTCCAGCCGGCAGATTATAACTCTCCCAGTCGTGCAGATGCGAGCATTGTTTACGACGACTTGCATCGCTCTGGTCTCGAGCTATCCGCTCTCCACCCGCGCTCAATAGAAAATGGCTGGGGTTCTGGCTGGTGATGATGAGCCCGCTTTTCGGTTGAGGACGTGGATACATGTCGGACAAGTTAGGTCAACCGATAAGAATGCTGTGAAACTATGTGGTGAGCGGTTGAGCTGGGCCATGATTGGTTGAAGCTCTTTTGATTGCTGGAGTGATTTTGATAATCGATGTGGTGAGCTGAGGACCCGCTGCCAGCTGATTGGGCCTCTGAAAAGGTTGACGTGGATATCGACGTCTGCCAGGGCACTAGAGCGATTGTTCGTGCTGGCAGGTGGCAACTTGGCTTTAGGGCATCTACAGGCAGACTGAACAAATTTGCCTCTCAAACGGCCGCGGACGCGTTCGGGCATGTTTGTTTCGATTCCTATTTTTTCGTTCACGTAGTCATGTTTCTTTTTTTTTATATGTCCGGTCACATATATGTGATTGATAGAGAAGGAGAAAGAGAAAGAAAAAAAAGATGCTCTGTGTTGGACCCAATCTTATGTGGCGGATGCAAGACCACTGACCGGACACGTCTGGACACTCCTCATACTCTCATACTCCCTCCGTCTGAAAAAGCTTGTCTCAACCTTATTTCTCAAATGGATGTATCTAGCACTAACTTGGTGCTAGATACATCTATTTGAGGGACAACCTTTTTCGAAAGGAGGGAGTATGTGAGATGAATATGAGGACTGTCGGACAACCCGAACATTTAAGGTTGCTTTGAGGGGTTCGGTTGGGTCAACTTTTTTGCTTCTCTCTCCTGTCCGGTCAGTGGTTCCTGGACCTGCTCAGTCAATTTGAGGACTCCAACTGTAGATGCTCTTAGTCTTGGTATGTATATTTACCAGTTAAGAAATTACAAATAAATATATACTTGGAAGGCAACCCTATTTCCATTGCAAATGTGTGCTTGTACGTTATTAAACTACAGGTGCGAACCAACCTGTGGTTGAATGGTTAGAGGGACAGTGGTGTCTCAGCCCATCAAGGTTCAAGTCTTAATGCTACCATTATTTCTGGATTTTCGGCAATGCGCTCTCTGATGAAGCTATGTACCTAGGGTAGGGGCACGGACCTGTCCTAAGAGCCCTACCCAAGGACATCCTTAGAAGAAGTCACCTTTCAATCGACTGGAAGGTACCCACTCGACGGGTTCAAGACACTCGACCAAGAAGCTATCACTCGACCACGAAGCCAACCACTCGACTGCCAGGAGATCTAAAGTCACTCCACAGGCAAACGGTTGGTCATTAAGTAGTCTTTATGGTCATCATAGCACTTTATTAGGGGCGTTACCAGTAACGCCCAACCTTAATGTACTTTAAACCCTGCATTACTGAGGGCAGGAGAGGGCTGGCGAACTCTATATAAGCCACCCCCCTCCTCAGTATCAAGGGTTCGCACCCCTGTCATTCTCACACTTATAATCCAGTCGACCGCCTCCGGGCACCGAGACGTAGGGCTTTTACTTCCTCTGAGAAGGGTCTGAACTCGTACATCCTTGTGTGCTTACAGCTTCTACATAGCTAAGATCTAGCCTCTCCATACTAACCCCCCTACACTACTGTCAGACTTAGAACCACGACAGTTGGCGCCCACCGTGGGGCAGGAATCTTAGCGCTTGATTGTAGGAGTTGCGATTTTTCCGATCTCCTTGATCATGGTTTCGTGCGGAGTTTTGGTGGAGGGCCACGAGATCCGTCTCGGCGCGCTTACGTTCATCGCCGACGACTCCGCTTGGCTTCAGGAGGCTCCACTCGACATTGATGCGCTCCTCGTCCGTGGGGCGACGCATTTCCGCGCATGTGTTCGTGGCGTCCTTCTGCGGCAGCCGTCGACCCAGTATCGGTCGGCTCCCGTTTCATCTCCCCACCTTGTCTCTCGCCGACGCAAGCGCTCCGGTCGGTCGAGACTTCAGAGGTGGGTGAGGCATGCGGTGGCTCGCCAGACGGCCACCCCTCAAGTCGCGGCAATCGAGCCCGACGAATCTCTCTACGGCCTGTTCGACTGGCTCCGCAGAGACCGATCCGAATGCGACAGCAGTGACCCTGCGGCGGAGGTTCTGGCAATTGACGGGACGCGCAACCCTCCCGGTTTTCCCCGTACCGACGGAGGCGCGGGTGGGGGCGACTCGGCGCATCCCCACGAAGAATATCTCCCTGAGCCTCTCACGTCGCTGTAGCGAGAGGAGCTTCGCCGCCGGAACATGGATGCACTCCACACTCTTATTGTTGGAGAAACGCCGAGGCCCGAGCCTTGGAGGACGCGCGCTTGGCTAACTTGGCCGAGCGCACTCGACTGGAGAATCTCCAGCGAGTACTCGACGAGAGAGCGCGTCAGTGAGCTCCCGAGTCCAGTCGACGTCAGCTCTTCCCGCCTACGCAGGTATATCGAACTCCCGTTTAGAATTTGGCAGCCGCGGCCCGAATAGCAGAATCAATTCAACCCTCCCAGTCAGAGGCTGGCAGGGGCTTGTTGCAGATCAGAGCGTTGCTCCGGGCAGCAGGAAACCAGAATTCCGTTGTTTCTCAGTCGCGGAATAGGATCCACAGTCGGTCTGTTGCAGCGGATACAGTGCATTCGGCTCACAGCCCAAGATCGCCCCCAAGGCGTGAGGGGCGTGGAGACTGACACGATCAGTACAGAAGAAATGAGCAGTATGATCACCGACTCGATCGCGATGATCGGCGTCGAGTGCCAACCTCTCTCCCGAGGAGTGGGTCATATGCGCCTCGACAGCAGGATGATAGACGCCCTCACAGTGTTGGGCGGAGGATTCCAGTCGACCCCAGGGAACCAGGCTTTGATGCGAGATCCATCCTCGTTCAAAGTTTGGTCGACAGGAACAGGGCTCACCGAGAAGGCCATGACAGAGATGCGCCTACCAGCAGCAGAGTACATGTTTCAGGGCCAGAGTGTTTCAGTCGAGCCGTCAGGGCCGCAGTGATTCCTCCCAACTTCAGGTTGGCGACTGGAGTCAGCAAGTTCACCGGCGAGTCTAAGCCTGACACTTGGCTCGAAGATTACCGAGTGGCTGTCCAGATTGGCGGCGGCAATGATGAGGTGGCTATGAAGCATTTGTCTCTCCTGTTAGAGGGCTCAGCCAGAGCATGGCTGAATCAGTTGGCACCCAGCAGCATCTACACTTGGGAGGACCTCTCCCGAGTGTTCGTCATGACTTTTGAAGGAACATGCAAGCGACCGGCAGGCCTTACAGAGTTGCAGTCTTGCGTGCAGAAACCGAGTGAAACTCTGAGGGATTACATCCAGAGGTGGATCACTTTGCATCATACAGTCGAGAACATACCAGATCACCAAACAGTTTGTGCCTTTAAAGAAGGCGTCAAGAACAGAGAGCTGAATCTGAAGTTCGGTCGGACCGGAGAAATGTCTCTGAATCGGATGATGGAAATCGCCACCAAATACGCTAATGGTGAAGATGAAGATCGCCTCCGGGTGGCAAGCAGAAAGCAGTCGCCCAGGAAACCGGAGGCAATTCCAGTCGGAAACAAAAGCGGAAGGCCGAGCCAGCCGCCCCTGGGGAGGCCCTGGCCATAACCCAGGGAAAATTCAAGGGAAAACCAAAGGGGCCCTGGAACCCCAAGAAAGTTAAAGATCACGATGGAAATGATGTTTTGGATCTGCCGTGTCACATTCACACCAAGAAAGATGAGGAGGGTAAACTCATTTACCCAAAACATACCACTCAACAGTGTCGGCTCCTGATCCAGCAGTTTCAGGGTAAACAACCCAAAGACAAGGAAAAAGAGTTGGACAAAGTTGAGGACAAGGAAGATAGTGACGATGGATACCCCCAAGTCAATTCCACCTTGATGATTTTTGCTGATGTTGAAAGCAAAAGTCGACTGAAAGTCATTAACCGTGAGGTAAACATGGTTGCCCCGGCAACACCCAGTTATCTGAAGTGGTCTCAGACTGCCATCACATTGGACCAGTCTGATCACCCCACGCACATTGCCACCCCTGGGAGGCAAGCTTTGGTGGTCGACCCAGTTGTCGAAGACACTCGACTGACCAAAGTCCTGATGGATGGTGACAGCGGCCTGAACATTCTGTATGCAGAAACATTGAAAGGAATGGGCATTCCGATGTCCAGGCTTAGTACCAGTAACATGAGCTTCCATGGGGTCATTCCCGGAAAGAAAGCCGAGTCACTCGGCCAGATTGCTCTTGATGTGGTTTTCGGTGATTCGAAGAATTACCGCAAGGAAAAGTTGACATTCGAGGTTGTGGACTTCCAAAGTGCTTATCATGCAATTTTGGGCAGACCAGCTTATGCACGCTTCGTGGCTCGACCGTGCTACGTGTATCTCAAATTGAAGATGCCTGGCCCTAGAGGTGTGATCACTGTTACGGGCAACCGGAAGAAAGCAGAAGAGTGTTTTCAGAAGGGTTCAAAGATCGCTGACGCCCAGATGGCAGTGGTCGAGTTGCAGGAGTACCAGAAGACTGCAGATCCGAGTGAATTGCTACGAGCCAAGAAGCCTGCTTCAGAGTCAGCGTTTCAGTCGTCCGGCGAGACGAAGCCAGTCCACATTCACCCGTCTGATGCCAGTGCAGCTCCGACTCACATCTCAACAACGCTCGACTCCAAATAGGAAGAAGCGCTCATCCAGTTTCTCCGTGAGAACTGGGACATCTTCGCATGGAAGCCTTCTGACATGCCTGGAGTTCCCAGGGGACTGGCTGAGCACCGTCTGCGAGTCGACCCGAAATTTAAGCCTGTGAAAGAACATCTTCGACAGTCCGCCGTCCAGAAGAGGAAAGCCATTGGCGAGGAGGTGGATCGGCTACTAGCAGCAGAGTTCATCAGAGAGATTTACCACTCCGAGTGGCTCGCCAATGTTGTCATGGTTCCCAAGAAGGACAAGTCACTTCGTATGTGCATTGACTTCAAACATATCAATCGGGCCTGCCCGAAAGATCATTTCCCTCTCCCCCGCATCGACCAGATAGTCGACTCGACCGCGGGGTGTGAGCGTTTGTCTTTTCTAGACGCTTATTCAGGGTACCATCAGATCTGTCTGTATGGAACCGACGAGATCAAAACAGCTTTCATCACTCCATTCGGATGCTTCTGCTATGTCACCATGCCCTTCGACCTCAAGAATGTTGGAGCCACGTTCATGAGGATGATTCAGAAGTGTTTACTCACTCAGATCAGTCGGAATGTGGAAGCATACATGGATGATATTGTGGTCAAGTCAAGGAAAGGTTCCGACCTACTGACTGACCTGGCTGAGACCTTTGCCAACCTCAGTAGGTATGATATCAAGCTCAATCCATCAAAGTGCACATTTGGAGTCCCAGGTGGAAAGTTGCTCGGTTTTCTCGTTTCCGAACGGGGAATCGACGCCAATCCCGAAAAAGTTGGCACCATACTCCGGATGAAGCGTCCCGAGCGCGTGCACGATGTCCAGAAACTCACAGGTTGCTTGGCCGCTCTAAGTCGATTCATTTCTTGTCTCGGTGAAAAGGCGTTACCTCTTTACCGACTGATGAAGAAGTCTGACAAGTTCGAGTGGACTCCAGAAGCTGATGCAGCGTTTGCAGACCTCAAAGCTCTGCTCTCCACCCAGCCGGTGCTTGCTGCCCCAATCAGTAAAGAGCCTCTACTGCTTTACATTGCAGCCACGGGACAAGTTGTCAGTACGGTACTTACGGTCGAGCGGGAAGAAGAAGGAAAGACCTTCAGAGTTCAGCGCCCAGTATATTATGTGTCCGAAGTTTTGACTCCTTCGAAGCAAAGATATCCCCATTACCAGAAGCTTGTATATGGGATTTACATGACCACGAAGAAGGTTGCACACTACTTCTCTGATCATTCCATTACAGTCGTCAGCGACGCTCCACTATCAGAGATTTTGCACAACAGAGATGCAACTGGTCGAGTGGCGACGTGGGCGACTGAACTCCTTCCCTTAGATATCAAGTTCGAAGCAAAGAAGGCTATCAAGTCCCAAGCTATCGCAGATTTCGTCGCCGAGTGGATTGAACAGCAACTTCCGACTCAGGTTCACTCGGAGCACTGGACCATGTTCTTCGATGGGTCTAAGATGCTGAATGGTTCCGATGTTGGGGTAGTTTTGGTTTCCCCCCGAGGAGATAAGCTCAGATACGTTCTCCAGATTCACTTTGATTCCTCCAATAATGAAGCAGAATATGAAGCACTTTTATATGGGTTGCGCATGGCCATTTCACTCGGCGTCCGTCGCCTCATGATTTATGGCGACTCAGATTTGGTGGTTAATCAGGTGATGAAGGAGTGGGACGTCAGAAGCCCAGCCATGACTGGTTACTGCAATGTAGTAAGAAAGTTGGAAAAGAAGTTCGAGGGGTTAGAGCTTCATCACATCCCCCGACTGAAAAATCAAGCAGCTCATGATTTGGCAAAGATAGGCTCCAAGAGAGAAGCCATTCCCAGCAATGTGTTTTTGGAGCACATCCACTCGCCGTCAGTCCAGGAGGATCCTTTTACAGAAGAACCCCCGCAGCCGAAAAGTGCCACAGATCCGACTGAAGTCGAAATTCCTGCTGTGGTCGACCTAATCATGGAAGTCTTGGCAATCACTCCCGACTGGACAGTACTGTACATTGCGTATATCTTGATGAAAGAACTCCCAGAAGACGAGGAAGAGGCTCGACAGATCGTCCGTCGATCCAAAGCCTTCAAAGTCATAAAGGGACAGTTGTATAGAGAAAGCGCGACTGGAATCGGTTAGAAGTGTATAACGCCAGAAGAAGGTCAGATAATCCTTGATGATATCCACTCGGGGACCTGTGGTCACCATGCGTCTTCTTGGACCATTGTGGCTAAAGCATACCGAGCGGGTTTTTACTGGCCCAGAGCAAATGAAATGACGAAAGAGATAGTTGACAAGTGTGAAGGCTGGCAGTTCTACTCCAACATGTCGCACAAGCCAGCGTCAGCCTTGAAGACGATTCCACTCGTCTGGCCCTTTGCTGTTTGGGGGCTGGACATGGTTGGACCACTGAGAACAGGCAGGAGCAGATTCACACATGTGCTTGTAGCAGTCGACAAGTTTACCAAGTGGATTGAAGCTAAGCCTATCAAGAATCTGGATGCTAGCACTGCTATCAGTTTCATCAGGGAGCTAACATTAAGATATGGAGTCCCACATAGCATCATTATGGACAATGGGTCAAACTTCGATTCAGACAGGTTCAGAGCGTTTTGCGCCTCTCAAGGCACACGAGTCGACTACGCATTGGTCGCACATCCCCAGTCGAATGGACAAGCTGAAAGGGCAAATGGTCTGATTCTCAAAGGACTAAAGCCTCGACTGATGCGTGATCTCAAGCACGCAGCAGGCGCTTGGGTCGACGAGCTTCCGTCAGTTCTGTGGGGATTGAGGACCACCCCGAACCAGTCGACTGGAAGAACTCCATTCTTTCTGGTTTACGGAGCCGAAGCAGTACTGCCGAGTGATCTACTTCACAATGCACCCCGAGTCGAGCTTTATACCGAGGATGAAGCAGAGCAAGCCCGGCAAGACGCAGTCGACCTCCTAGAGGAGGAGAGAGAAATGGCTATGATCAGATCGACCATTTATCAGCAAGACTTGCATCGATTCCATGCCAGAAATGTGAAGAGTCGAGCCTTCCAAGAAGGAGATTTGGTCCTCCGAGTGGATCAACAGAAACCACACAAACTTGCTCCTACTTGGGAAGATCCCTTCATCGTCACCAGAGTCCTCCACAACGGAGCATATCACCTCTACAATGTTGATCGCCGGATCGACGAGCCTCGAGCTTGGAACGCGGAACTACTCCGCCCATTTTACACTTGAGTTCTCACTCAGATGAGATGTAATAAGAAAAACTTCTGTAGTTTATTTTTATCAAAGACAAGAGTGTCCCAGTTCTTCCTGTAATTGCTGTCACTTTTGTTTGTGTACAAAATCCCCCAGTGGGTGGCTTAGTTGCGAATCCGTTTCGCCTAAGTTTGCAAAAAAAAAAACCTACCGAGTGGTGAGCCAGACTCCCACTCGGGGGCTTAGCTGCAGCCCAGTGCTTGCCTAAGTGTTTGAAAATCCTACCGAGTGGTGAGCCAGACTCCCACTCGGGGGATTAGCTGGAGCCCAGTGCTTGCCTAAGTGTTTGAAAATCCTATCGAGTGGTGAGCCAGACTCCCACTCGGGGGCTTAGCTGCAGTCCAAGTACTCGCCTAAGTGTTTGAAAATCCTACCGAGTGGTGAGCCAGACTCCCACTCGGGGGCTTAGCTGCAGTCCAAGTACTCGCCTAAGTGTTTGAAAATCCTACCGAGTGGTGAGCCAGACTCCCACTCGGGGGCTTAGCTGCAGTCCAAGTACTCGCCTAAGTGTTTGAAAATCCTACCGAGTGGTGAGCCAGACTCCCACTCGGAGGTTTAGCTGCAGTCCAAGTACTCGCCTAAGTGTCTAAAAATCCTATCGAGTGGAGAGCAAACCTCCCACTCGGGGGATTAGCTGCAGCCCAGTGCTCGCCTAAGTGTCTAAAAATCCTACCGAGTGGAGAGCAAACCTCCCACTCGGGGGGCTTAGCTGCAGTCCAAGTACTCGCCTAAGTGTTTGAAAACCCTACCGAGTGGTGAGCCAGACTCCCACTCGGGGGCTTAGCTGCAGTCCAAGTACTCGCCTAAGTGTTTGAAAATCCTACTGAGTGGTGAGCCAGACTCCCACTCGGAGGCTTAGCTGCAGTCCAAGTACTCGCCTAAGTGTCTAAAAATCCTACCGAGTGGAGAGAAAACCTCCCACTCGGGGGCTTAGCTGCAGCCGAGTGCTCGCCTAAGTGTATAAAAATCCTACCGAGTGGAGAGCAAACCTCCCACTCGGGGGCTTAGCTGCAGCCCAGTTCTCGCCTAAGTACGGAACACGTCCCAATCCGCAAGGACGGCAAGATGCGAATCGACTGTTACCTTTTCCTTCGGTGCTGCACCACAAATACGAAGTTATTTCGAGTGAAGATTAAGTTCCACTCGACAGATAATTCAAGAAGATATTCAACGACAAATCAAGTTCGGATAAAACCCAAAGGTCCAAGACCTCATATCAAAGTACTCGAGCCCTTGGCTCAACAGAGTTTAACGGTTACAGGATCCACTCGGCATTCCGAGGCAAATTTAAAAGGGAAGCATTAAAGTTTTTTCATTCCTCAGGCGGAGGTCTGGAAGGGGCGACGAACTCGTCCAAATCAATCCCGTCTGCGATACGAGTGGCAACAGCAATGAAAGTCTCCATGAAGTCTTGAAAGCTGAGCTTCCTGGTACTGGCAACCTGAATGGCAGCCAACTTCTCCTCTCGCACCTCCTTGCAGTGGACGCGAACCAGAGACAGGGCAACATCAGCACCACACCTTGCAGAGGACTTCTTCCATTCCGTCACTCGACCAGGGACGTCATTCAGTCGAGTCATCAGGGACTCGAGATCATTCGAAAGCGTCGCCCTGGGCCAGAGAGATGTGTCGATCCGCGACACTGCAACCTTCAGTCGATCCAGATAATCAACCACGCTGGCAATGCGGGACTCCAGGCGGAGCATATTCATAGCAGCCTCGTCCTTCACGAGTGAATTGGCAGGGTCCAAGCTTGGCTCCAGTCGACTGGTCTCCTCTACAAAGTTCTGGCAGAATTCTACAAATAACAGTTCAAGTATAAGGCAGCGGCTCTACACGAGTTCGGTTACTGCAAGCCAGTCGGGTGAAAATTGTTACCTTCGAGCACGATGAACAACTTCTTGGCAAGTCCCCCGAGATAAACCTCAAGATCGTTCTTCTTCCCCGCCAGTTCGCCTGCCTTGTCATTCAGAGCAATCTTGTCGTTCTTCAGTCGGCTGACCTCCTTATTAGCTGCGTCGAGAGCAGCTTTCAGTCTGGAGTTCTCCTGTTCAAGAGTAGAGACTGAAGCCAGCTTTTCTTCAGCAAGCTTTGTTTTGTTCAAGGCCTCCTTCTGTGCTTCGGCAAGATCTTGATCCTTCTTATTCAGAGCTTCCTCCAGTTGATCTGCGGCACGTCGAGTGCGATCAACATCAAGGATTGACAAAAAGGAAAAAGTCACTCGTCAAGAATGGTAGACCTCACCAGCCATACCTTTTGCCTCTTATCGAGCCTTCTGCAAGTTCTCTTGAGCAAGTTTTAAGTCAAGGTTGAGCTGGATCTGTTGGTCCTTCAACTCAGTGAAGCGAGCCGCAAGTTCACAGGATTTCTGCGAAAAAACAAGTCGACAAACGTCAAGGATAGGTTGCTTCCGAGTAACCAAGAGACAATAGTAGCGTTTCTAAGACTACAACCGAATCAAAACATTCGACAGCAGTCTCGGGGACTACACCCAGTGGGTGCACTCAGCGTGCTCCCACTGGTTCGACCAAAAAAAAGTCGACTGCCCGCAGTCGACCGGATACAGTTCCATTCGACATGGCCCGACCAGACCGAGTGAAGAAGTACAAATACAGCAACGCAATATAAAGACTACAGTCGACTGCCAGCAGTCCACCGTAGTCTCGGGGACTACACCCAGTGGGTGCACTTAGCGTGCCCCCACTCGTCCGAAAGTTGACAGACACACCCAGTGGGTGTACAGATATAAAGATCTTCGGAAAAGAGATTCTTCGAACAGCATATTGCAACAGACTAAGTGTTGAGTCGACTGACCTAGACGTTGCTCTAAAGAGCCGAACTCGCGTCATACGCTGCTTGGCTGGCGTCCCGAACCACTTTCACTTGCTCCATCATGATTCCCGCCTGGCGTATAGCCTCTTTTGCAGCACCCACTTGGTCCTCTGGGACAGGGTATGTAGCAAAAAGCGAAGGCGGATTTGCAGTCGACGCCGAAGGCCGCACGCTCGTCAGAGGTTCAGCGAAAGTCACGGAAGTCCGAGTGGTATCACCACCGTCCCGAGCTACAGCCTCAGACGCCGGAGCAGATTGGGGAGTCTTGCCAGTCGACGCCCTCCGGTTCCTTCTTACTCTCAGCGGCTCGTCGTCTTCGTCATCTGGTAGGTTGATAACATGAGGGGGAGCTGCAGGAAAAGTCAATCGACCAGAGTTACAAGAAATATTCAGTCGACTCAAGGCAGAACATCAGTAATCGTACCTGGGTTGGAAGTAACAACATTTTCCATCTCTTGATCTCCGTCCTTGGCAGAGATCTCAGAAGTAGCAGCACTACAAATTTCAGAAGTCAGTCAGTTGGCTCAATGAATCGACCAAGGATCTGCCCACAGTCGACAAAGGAAAACAAGTCTTACTATTACCCAGAAATGGTGGGGACAGTCATCTTCATCTTGGGCAGAGCCTTGGGCGGCTTGGATGGCGTCGCGCGTGGGTGCTTGGGAGCCTTTTCAGTCGGCGTAGGAGAAGAGGTCCGAGGGTGTTTCGACGACTGCCCAACAGGAGCAGTCGCCTTACCATGTTCCCTTGCGGGATCGTGCGTAAGCTTGGATCGCCTCTCCGAGAGGGGGGGGGGGGTTCAACCTACTCCTCCTCCTCTTCGCTGGAGTCGACGTCGTCGTCTCCCTCTCCTTCGCCATCGGATTCCCACTCGCCGTGTTCGTCTCCGCTCTCACCTCCGCTCGCCTCCCCTTCCGCGGTCGGCTCCTGTGCCCCGTTGGGCGTCGAGTACATCTCCGTAGTTTCCTGAGAAACACAAGACAAAACAAAAGTCAGTCGACCAACTCAAAGAAGACCAACGAAGAAAAGCAAGATCCCAATCAAGAACATAAGGGCAGACCTGGTCCACTTCGTATGTGTTGTCGAGTGGAGGAACCCTCCTGGCTCCTCGGGGGTTGTCTTTGTTTCCTGTGATACTCGACAGCCACCCTTCCAACATCTCGTCGATGACCTCCTCTGGGTGGACCCGAGTGGTGTCTTCAATACCTGAATACAGCCACATCGGGTGGTCACGAGCCTGAAGCGGTTGGATGTGCCTCCGAAGGAAGACCTCCAGCAGGTCCATTCCCGTCATGCCCTCGTGGACAAGCTGAACCACTCGACCAACCAACACTTTGACTTGCGCCTTTTCCTCCGGCGCCACTTTCCGAGAAGCAGGTTTCTGAGCTCGGTCTAGAGAGAAAGGGGGAAGCCCAGTCGACTGTCCTGGGGTCGCCTGGTCTTTACAGTAAAACCAGGTCGCCTGCCAACCACGGACCGACTCGGGGAAAGTGATGGATGGAAAAGAACTTTTCCCCCTCGTCTGGATCGCCAGGCCTCCGCACAGCTGGATCACCTGCGTTCTTTCGTCACTCGACTTGGCCTTCTTGACCGATTGAGAACGGCAGGTGAAGATATGCTTAAAGAGTCCCCAATGGGGGTGGCAACCCAGGAAACCCTCACACAAGGAAATGAAAGCAGCAAGATACACAATAGAATTGGGAGTGAAGTGGTGGAGCTGCGCTCCGAAGAAGTTCAGAAAGCTCCGGAAAAAAGGATGAGGCGGCAGAGAAAACCCGCGATCGATGTGGGTGGCGAGGAGGACACACTCACCATCAAGAGGTTGGGGCTCGACTTCCTTCCCCGGGAGACGCGCAGCTTCGTGGGGAATGACTCCTCCCTCAATCATATCATCGAGATCTTCCTGCCGAATCACCGTCGGCATCCAGTCGCCCTAGATCCAGCCTCTGGGAAGAGCATTCCTTGAGGAAGATCCGCCCCGAGCGGACTTCTTCCCTTTCCCCTGGGCCGCCGCCTTCTTCGTACGCTCTAGAGCGGACGTCTTGTCCTTCCCCATCGTCGCCGGCAAATCTCGAACGGGCCTGCGGCACTAGGATGAGAACGGAGGTGGCGAAAGACCTTGCGAAGGGAGAAAGAAAGGAGAGAGCACACTGTTCGGAAACCCCGAACCGGCGGCTTATAACAGGTCGCTTCCGAGTGGCTGACTGGTAGGCCCAGGCTATCCCGTCAAATCCCGCAGCAGACGCGCGCGCAGTACGTGGCAAAAAAGGTGGCGCGGAAATCGAGGAGCTTCCGTCTTATCACATCCGATTACCGCGGCCGCTCCCGTCCCGCGCGCTTCCCGAAATTCAAATCCCGCGAAATCCGCGGGTTGCAGAACAATTCGTCAGGCAGAAGATCCCTTTCACACCGTCATTCGGAACGCCACAGGCAAGTAAATTCACTCGGCGAAAAGCCTGGAATGGATCAAGGCGACTGAAAAAGGTTGATGACGTCATCCGTGATGATTGATCCAAAACAAGGCACTCATGTAGCACAAAGAACCAGTCGGAAAGATCTCCAACCCTTTCCCCACTCTAACCTCGATCCATTCGGGGGCTAATGATGAAGCTATGTACCTAGGGTAGGGGCACGGACATGTCCTAAGAGCCCTACCCAAGGACATCCTTAGAAGAAGTCACCTTTCAATCGACTGGAAGGTACCCACTCGACGGGTTCAAGACACTCGACCAAGAAGCTATCACTCGACCACGAAGCCAACCACTCGACTGCCAGGAGATCTAAAGTCACTCCATAGGCAAACGGTCGGTCATTAAGTAGTCTTTATGGTCATCATAGCACTTTATTAGGGGCGTTACCAGTAACGCCCAACCTTAATGTACTTTAAACCCTGCATTACTGAGGGCAGGAGAGGGCTGGCGAACTCTATATAAGCCACCCCCCTCCTCAGTATCAAGGGTTCGCACCCCTGTCATTCTCACACTTATAATCCAGTCGACCGCCTACGGGCACCGAGACGTAGGGCTTTTACTTCCTCTGAGAAGAGCCTGAACTCGTACATCCTTGTGTGCTTACAGCTTCTACATAGCTAAGATCTAGCCTCTCCATACTAACCCCCCTACACTACTGTCAGACTTAGAACCACGACACTTTCAGTGAGAGCAGATATTCCGTCGACGACGAGGTGCCTACGGTGACTTGTTAAATCTGAAGATGGTATGCCGGCTTAGTCTCTCAAAAGTGCTCATAGAGATAGGATGTGCGTGTATACGTTTATAAGGATGAGTATATGCGCGTATGTATGAGCGCTTGCGTCTGTACTGTGTTTAAAATAATCTCTCCCTAATCTTTACCTAATAATAAAGAAAATTGGGTTTCAGTCGTCCGTCGCCGTGCACTATTTGCAAAAAGCCCCTTATGGTTTTAACTAATTAACCCGCAGTCTAGCATATAAGTGAAAAAAAATATTCCATATTTCAGATTATTGACGCGTCCTCCACGCCGCCCGTACTGGGCTTCATATGCTGATAGGCTTTCTCCTTGCCTTCCTAGGATCATGCCGAAAAAATTATATGACTTGGCTAAGTAATAATACCACATCGCTTCTTTACACCTAATCTCACTGGTTCATAGTAGACATTGATGATTCAACAAGCGACCACAGAAATCAGGACACAGAGATGAGGATAATCACAAGGGAAGGATTCGGGCTATCAAATAATCGATCAAAGAAAAGCAGATTGCAACACCACGAAATCAAAGAAATCGGATAGGTGGGGCATCAAATCACACGACGGGAGGAGCAAACTAGGCCGGGGACAGTCGAGGACAGCAGAATCCGGACTGAGGAGGCGCAGACGCGGTTGAGGGCGTCCGGATCCGGACGAATCCGGTCCGGTGGAGGCAGATCCGTCGGCG
Source organism: Aegilops umbellulata (assembly GCA_032464435.1). Lineage (NCBI taxonomy): Eukaryota > Viridiplantae > Streptophyta > Magnoliopsida > Poales > Poaceae > Aegilops > Aegilops umbellulata. The sequence continues at coordinate 335,904,915 of CP136060.1, forward strand.
GCGCATCAAATCAGGCGATTGGAGGAGTAGATGAGGTCGAGGACGGTCGAGGGCAGCCGGATCCGGACGGATCTGGTCCGGTGGAGGCAGATCCGGCGGCGGCGTCCTGCGTTCAGCAGCAAACAAGAAAGAGACAGATGTTAGGGAAGGAGAACCACAGGAAAAAGAAGGAAGGGGAGGAAGACAGCGTAGCAGCATGGCCGGCGACGGGGACGGGGAACTCCTCGAGGGTAGTTGCTTGGGGACGAGCCGGGAGATAGAGGAGGCGCTCGGGAGGGGGGGCGAGGGAGAGACGAGATGTGGAGGAGGCGCTTAGGGGTGAGGGAGAGGGAAAGACGAGATGTGGATGGATCAGTCTCCTCGCTCTAGGGGTTAATGGGGTAGTTGGGCTGATCCATCTAGAAAGTTTAGGCTGGGCCGATGGTTTTGGGCTGGTTGGACTCCATCTCTCTTTGTTTCTTCTTTTAATTAAACATAAATAAACTTGAGTAAAATAAATATAGAAAAGGGATTTGGTGTTGGGCTGGTTAGACTCCCTTTCAACTTTTTTTAATTAACCAGAACATTTTTTCTCAAAATTTTGAGAAATTAAATAGAAACTTGAATAAAATAAAGACAGAGAAGGGATTTAGACCAACATAGTTATTTCTCTAGAATCGGAGAAATATGAGGAATTTAAATGAAGTGCTTTGGGGACTTTGACAAACTTTATATTTCATAATTGACACATAAGTTTTCCCGTTGCAACGCACGGGCCTATGTGCTAGTAATAATAATAATCTTAACTTACTAATAAAGCACGGACTGTTTCTGGTCGTCCGTCACGCCATTTTACAAATAAACCCTTCAGTTTTCTGTAAATCAACCCGCAGTACACGTTTAAGTTACAACCGAACCGTTTTTTCATTTTCTCAGAAAAGCCCCTGACGTTTTAGACAATCCACCCGCCGTCCATATTTAAGTCAGCCGAAACGTTTTTTTAGTTTTAACAGAAAACCCCTTGACGTTTCGGTTAATCAATCTACAGTTTACGTAAAATAAGATTATTCATATCTTTTAAACCGTAACTTAGATTTTAACATGTTATATATGAAATTTGATTAGAAAAATATGTAGAATCTAAATATGAGGTTATTTTTAGCTGTTAAATATTTCGAAAATATATTTTTGGTGCAAACTTAATATATAGTGTACGGTCTGTTTTTTATACCGTCGGTGATTCGACTTGCAAATAAACATCTATTAAAACCAGAGTGAGAGAAAAAAACATCAATAACCATGCATACACAACTATGAAAAACCTTGCAGGAAAAAAAACATACTTTTTATCTTATTCCAAGCAAGTGTGCGCACGTGCGCGCGCGTAAAAGACAGAGACATGTCTTGAGTCATGGTTATTGGGTTAAGAGCGTGTGTTATTTTCTTTCCCGTTGCAACGCACGGGCTTTTTTGCTAGTAATAATAATCTATCCCTAATAATAAAGTACGGATTGACTCCGTGGGTTCACCGTCACAATACACTTTCTTCTTGTGAATTTACGCTTTCAGTTTGAATTTAAAACATATATGCGAGGTGGTACTAATTCAGGGAACACGTGGCAAAATTCGTTCGTCAATTTCGGAACGCACAGGCATGCTTCTGGGCTCGTCCGCCACCCTTTTCCCCCTTGGGCCTGAGCCCGCTGCAGTGTGGCCCAAGAAAATCAGGAGAGAAAAAGAAAGGCTACAATTGGGGATCGAACCCTGAACCTGCTTGCTTTCACAACTTGTACGATCCACCAGGCTAGGACACAGTTGTATTTATGTACGTGGATTCTTTCCTCTGTTAAATAATCCCAGCTAGCTGGTTTGATGGGCCAACGCTCTGTCGCTTCCGCTCGCGCCAGATTGGGCCTCAGCCCATGCTAGAGAAAATCCCCGTCGTTGACTGCTCCCCCCTGAAGCGCTTTCCTACTCGAACTCTCGCTCAGAGTCAATCTCAGAATCCCTCAATGCCTACCCTAATCTCTCTTATTAATAGGACACCTGAGAGATCTGCACTTACCGCTTTGCCTCGGCCGGCGCCGGACGCGGACGCCCTTCACCGACGTGATCTCCGATATCCCGAGAAACCAACACCGGATAGCTCGCGTGTGCGACTGCCCCCGTTCGTTCTTTCGTTCTCCCCGTACTAACCTCGGGCGGTGAGGGAAAGCGCATTGGTGGAGGGTTCACCGGCAGCTGGAAGCATGGAACCACGACGACGATGTGTGCGTCCGAAGGCTGGGAAGGTGGCGAAGTGCGGTGGAGGTAGGGAGGTTGGGGAACCGCGGCGATGACGAGGGCTAGGTGTCCGGGCGAGGTATGGTGGGGTGTGGGAGGTTTGAGATGGATCAAAGCGATTGGCCGAAGTTTGCTCTCATCTGCTACTCATCATCAGCACCTGCCCCGTCTTCACAATCACCAGCATATCCGTCGTGTCATGTCCGTGGAAACGCTCGCATCTGTCTCCGCTAGCTCCTCGGCCGGCCGCCGCCGATCAGATACGCGAGAGGCTCTCACCGCGAGCTGTTCATAAGGGGGCAGGAGCAGGTGGTGTTGTACATAAAGATACAGGGTGGAGAGGAGCGTTGGGAGCGTCCAGGTCAAGAGCATGACTACGTTTCGAGCCACCGTGGGCAAGCAGACAAGCAGCTGGATGGATATGTGTCTTCCGACCGGAAGGAACTAATTTATGCAGAGCTAGCTTGTGATCTGGCGGAATCAATTAGAAAGTGTGCACCTCTCCTCTACAATAATGTGGTAGGTAGAAAATTAGTTCACCGATGCAGAAACTCTCCGTGATATGTTTCATCTGAAGCCACGATAGGAGTGCAGGACCATCTAACGCAGAGCTAACAAATTGTCCATCGACGCGGAAACTTCATCAATGTAGTACAGTGTGTGTGCATTCACATTTCACAGTGCGTACTTGTGCTCATATATCAGCATGTGTGACAAATACACAGCTGTGTAAAAAAATTTGTGAGTTTGCCATGGAAGAGTGATTTCATGTTGTTGAGGTAAACTCAAATAAGTCTTAGATGGAAACTATGTATATGGAATAGAGAAAATGATGCAAGTTTATCTAGAGCTTGGGTGTCTAATCCACTAAACTTAATTGTAAAACTGGGATTAAACTTACTATTTCCGCACTCCTTATGTTACATAGTGGAGAATCAAGATATTTGTTTAGATGTTGGATACGATTGTTCGTAGAATCTTCCTATGGTCCTTTTCTTTTGTCAGATTATATTATGCAGACTTCCATGATACACAAATTGTCGTCGCTTAAAATGAACTACTCACTACTTACTACAACTTAGATACTGAGCTCACCATCAAAATCACAACTTGATGAGGTTCTGAATTAATTTAAGCTATAGTGGGCATACCTTTTATGCTACATGCATCAAAATACTAATTAATGCTTATAGCTGAAAAGTAGAAGGTAAAAGGTAATAAATTTATCTCCTTTAAATGGATTGTGTTGTTTGTACTTAATGAACATAGTTCTAGATGTTCCCTAATAGTGAAATCATAGGTGCATATTCTTCTTAAATCTGAAACATATGTGATCTTAAATTGCTTTGCATAATCTAGAATTTAGTTCTTGTCCTCAGTTTGTACTTTGCAATTTTTGTGAGAATAAGAGGTATTTTTTAACTATATACTCACATATATTGAAGATAAGCATGGGACTGTCAAAGTTGTCATGAAAAATGGTGGGTTACTCATTTGAGTAGTTCTTTTAAACCGGTATTAAGGATGGTGCATGCATCAAATGTAGATGACACAAGAATGGTGCCCACCATCATTACAAGTTCGTCAATACATGTGGCTGTAGGAAAGGGCTCACAAAAGTGGTGTGCTAAGTGTTATTAGCAAGCTCATCACCTTAGGTTTCATCACATTCGTCGTGAATAGGCGGAGAACTTGACCACCATCGAAGATAGTGATGAGGAAAAGCAGCAATGCTGATGGTGCATTAGGGACATGCGATGATTTATTTTCCCGTTGCAACGCACGGGCTCTTTTGCTAGCAATCTCTCCTTAATAATAAAGCACGGATTGACTCCGTGGGTTCACCGTCACAATACGCTTTCTTCATATGAATTTATGCTTTCAGTTTGAATTAAAAACATATAAGCGAGGTGGTACTAAAGTGTTGATACCGTCACGCACTTTTTGTAAAAAAAACTGACATCCTTTAAAACCAACCGGCAATAAATGTGGCCTAGGCCTTCCGTGACGCGCTGATGGGCCTACCCGACAGTCCATTAAAAAGAATTAAAAAACCTGGGTAACTGGACTTCGAACCGAAGACTCCTCGTCCCAAGAGCTACTCCCTCCGTTCGGAATTACTTGTCCCGAAAATAGATGTATCTAGAACTAAAATCTAGATACATCCATTTCCGAGACAAGTAATTCCGAACGGAGGGAGTAGATGTAAACCATCAGGAAGAACACGACATAATTTAGAGCATGCCTGTGTAGGAATCTTTACCTAATAATGGAAAATAATCCTATGCGACCTGGGTCGCACGCCGTGATGGTGAGACCCTCTCCAGCTATTGACACATGGCAAAACCGAATCTCAAAGCACATTTGCCAGTTATCCTCTGTTCAACTAAAAAAATCGTGAATCCTATCTTCCAGCCGGCCTACCAAATCCCAATTCCCCTTTCTTTGTCCCGCTCGCTCGCCGCGGCCGCCGTCACCGCCCCGCCGCCTCCGCCCCGTCACCTCCGGTGCTCTACCCGGCGTTCCTCGGCGTGTGGACAGCTCGCCTTGAGGCGCCAACTCCTCTTCTCTTTTCTCCGGCTCGCTCACCGTGGCCGTGGCCGCCGCCCCAGCCGCTCTCGACTGCATTCGTCGACGTCCGAGCAGCTCGTTGCGTCGCGTCCCACCGGCGCTCCGTCCACGGCCACCCTCGACGTTGATCTGCTACCTGCATCTTCACATGAGGCTGGACTGACGTGAGAGTGTGCAAAAGAAGACAGATCCAACAGTGACTGCAGAGGATACTTCTTGCCAGTGAAGTGAGCTGCTGATACATGTGCAAACTACAGATTTTCTTCAGAGGATCAGCATGGCGGCAAAAGGAAGACAGAAGAGCCATGTGCCAAGGAAGAATTTTTGTAGTTTGTACAAAATTCGGTAGTTTGCACATCTTGCTAGTGATTTTAGCTGCTGATACATGTACAATATTTAGTAGTTGCACATTTTGCTAGTGATTTGACCAGTTGTTGTATAAAAGAATTTGATGCACACTGTGAAAAAAATGCTCCTGGTATTTGAAGCTCCTTATGAAATTTGCAGTGTGTATCTGTTGCTGCTGACTTTTGTGAAGATTTTTTATCAGCCAAGAATACAATCTGTTGCGTGTAATGTTGCTGGCTTATTTGTTGAATAAAGGGATAAACAGAGGTATGACATTGTTAGGGTCCTGGAGGCATGCTTGTACATGAGCCTTTTGCCAAATATGACTGCACTTTAGGATCCAAAACTGGGATTACAGCTGACAATCATACTGAGAAAAACATATATCATTAAGCCTTGTGGTTTTGTCTCTTTTAGCAATACTGGAATGTTCTGTTCACGCCAAATGATGATATTTACTTGTTGCAACATCAATATAGGATATCCTTTTATTCTGTAGCTATGTTCACTGGGATGGTCTTTTTTTTTCTCTGAAAAAAAAACAATGAATAGATGCAATCTAATTTGTTGTACTGCAGAAATACATATGTGCCTCAACTATCTTATCTTGATTTGCGGAGAAATTTCAGAAGAAAAAAAAAACATCAACTATCCTAAGCTACTTGACTTGAGTTCCTGATTGTTTGGTCTCGTTGAGTGAAACAAATCTCATGGACATTTCTACAAAGCACTGAATCTTGATAGACAGAGGCATGCACAACAACAGATTCTAATTTGGTTCTTCTATCTTCCTTTTGCCATCTTGCTGATCATCTTCCTCTTGGTTCTTCTTTGCTCTGTCAATGAATAAGAGAATAACTTCAGCACAAGCATATCCAGCAGAATAAAAGGTTGCAAATGGACAGAGCGCATAGGCGCATAGCAATGTGCTTGTGTTCCAACCAGCAGATGAGCCGACATGCTCTGAACCAAGATGCAGCGAGCAGGTCAATTTACAGTAGCTAGGCCACATCCGGCGGACCCAAGCTGATGAGGGCGGCCATGGAAGGAGAGCAACACACCAGCACGCGAGAAGCGTGGCCACAGCCAAGGGGCGCGTGCAGCCCACGTAGTGCGCCGGCGTCGGCGCGAGTGGAGGCGCCCAGGAGCATCGCCGTGGCCGGCGGGAAGAAGTGGCTGGGCCGGTGCCGCGAGCTGGGACTCAAACGGGGATGGATCACACCGATCTGGAGTGGTGTGCTTGGCGTCGAGGAGCACGCCGGCGGCGATGTGGCGCACCGGCGGCTGGAATTTGGGGTCCTTCGAGATTGAATCGGGTTTGCAAACAAGGAAAATGGGGAACGAGAACGTAGCGCCACTGGCTGCTGCTTTGAGATTCGCATCGCCACGCGTCGGCCGCAGGAAAGGGTCTCACGATCTGCTTTGTACGACCCGGGTCGCATAGGATTATTTTCCCCTAATAATCTATACGGATACTGACCAGGTCTCTTTTACCTGGAGTCAAACTCTGAATCCCCTCTTGCCTTGCCTAGCCTCTCCATAAATACGCTGTGGAGAAGCACGAGACGAAGCCGTCGGATGAGGAGGCATAAGACGACGACGATCCCACGGAAGTCATCTGGGTACATGACCTCGCCGAGGCCGACGGTAGCAACGGCCGAAGCCAAGCCAACTTGGCCCATGTCGTCGGGATACCTTTTCCTCCACTGCGCCCGTATCACAGGCACCATCACCGGCGTCCACACGCGCGTGCTGTTGCTCTATTGCCGATCGTCTGTAGGAGATAATTTCAGATCCGGCGGCGGCGCGGTCTGAGTCCACCAAATGTCGCCAAAGCGTAGCCGGTGGCGAACGGCGCTCGCATAGCTTCTTCCCCACTTTTTCCTTGATCACCACGCCTTGTCACACCACCACAGGCGTCGACCATCACCACCGGCCACGCAAGTCACGCTCGGGTGTGTTGCTTGCCAGGCCCCAACATCTGAAACCGACCCCTGTTGTCTCATGAAACACGAACGCCTGACGATTCCTCCTCCGTGCGTACAGGCCAGCAACACGCCGTCGAAGGGTAGCGCTATATGTGTTGATCTTGGGGAGGAGCGAGCTCTCCTCAAATTTCTCTGGATCACAACTTGGATTTCTCTGAAGAGGGCATTGTGCCGTCACCGGGTCGCACTCTGCAGCGCCAGGACCTTGACAACTCGGCGGCGCCTACTGGATCTACGGGAACAGGTTCCTCTCTCTCGCTCTCATTCTGCCTCGATTCTAATCTGACAGCCCTACCTCCTTGTCTTGCCATCCACTGCACCAAGACCGGCTGGGTATGGTGGTGAGTGCCAAGTGTAGCGTGTAGCCCACCACTGGTCACAAGGGCGTCGTCAGCCGCTTCCTGGGCCTCCTCCTCCCTGTTCTGCAACAAGGGTGCAGACTGCAGAGTAGCGGCATGACGTTCTCCTCCCGTCCTCCGTTCTACCATGCCCCGCCTCTGCGCTTGAAACACCGCCGCATCAAGTCTTTGTGTGCTCTGATGATTAATTAGATCGTAATTGCCATTGCCGGCTATGGCCGATGTAGTGGAAACAACCTCTGCTTATATGCATACTCCATGGTAAGCTCAAGTATTGTTTCTCTTACGTATTACTCCGTACTGTATATTGCTAATCTCCCTCTTCCCTTCCGTGAGTTCATCACTTCATCTCATAGAAAACGTTCTTTATTAGAACATCAGGTTAGAATGGTTTATTATTTGATGGTGGCCATTTTCATGTGGGGAATAAAGTGACATCAAAGTTGCAGGTTTGTTCAGTACACCTGCCACTTTCGAAAAATATTAAAATAATCTATATTTTGAACTCCCGGTCAATAGAAGTCCCAGCGGGAAGTTCAAGTTAACATATGCACATGCTTAATCTGTCAATCTCATACAAGGCTCACATACCTGCATTCCCTGTAGCTTTACTGTTTAAGACAAGCAGATCAATTTACACTAAATGTTGAGTTGTCCATATGATCATTTAGTCCACTATCGAGATCACACATGCCATCATTTTTTATTCTTAATGATATTTCGACAGTATGATTTCAAGAGGCCTCATCTGAAAGTAATAAGCTATTTTTTTTCGGGGAACAATAAGCTATTCCTTAGTGAACAACAACCCCTTGCTACTACTTGCACAGTAAGTGAAAAAGCAACAACTAAATATTGGTGGAGTCAGACCCGACTAGGGCCTGCATTAAAGCACAACATATGCCATTAACTAAAGCAGTTATTTTCTTGTACGTGCTACGGACTTATCACATTTCGTTAACATTTAGCTGTAGTTCCCCATCTCTAGATAAAGTTGGTGCATATAACTTTTTCCAAAACATAGGTGAGTGCATTTTATCTACTCTGTTTGAAGGTCCAACGGTTTAGCTGTATTTTGTCACATGTCGTGTTTCATTTGTGTCAACTATCTTGGAACCATCATAGGGTAATGGCCCGTGGGCACCGTCAAGCCCTCAACATCGGTTTTTCGTTCAAATGGTTTAGATAATTCTTTAAATTCCACCATTGGACGGCAAGGTGTTGTCAATAACTTATTTGTCCTTGCAGACCATTCCTTCTTAGTTTGGCTGAACTTTCACATGTTTATATTTGGTTTGGGTGGCGTACCTGTAAAGTGAGAGATAGAGGGCTGTAGAGCAGCAGTCACACACATGAATTTAACCTTCATGTGATATCAAGCTTTCGATCCTCCTCCTTATCAAGAAAAATTCATAAATTAAACATTCTCTTTGGAAGCTCTTGTGAATTGAATTCCCTTTGTTGTGCTTCGCTCTATTAGACAACCTATTTATGCCTGTTGAGTGCTTGATCATGTTTATAGATGACAGAGAAGGTTCCTAGAATGATACAATTGTTGTATTTCTGTTGACTCACTCTGCTTGATCATGTTACTGATTATTATTGTTCTCCCGTTGCAACGCACGGGCTCTTTTGCTAATAATAATAATAATAATAATAATAATAATAATAATAATAATAATAATAATCTATCCCTAATAATAATAAAGTACGGATTGACTCCGTGGGTTCACCGTCACAATACGCTTTCTCCCATGAATTTACGCTTTCAGTTTGAATTTAAAACATATACGCGAGGTGGTACTAATGTTGCTATCGGTATAGATTCGACAAATTACATTTTTCTATGCGTCATGGGCTTTGCCCCACATGGGCCGAGATTGTGAGCAGCGACTTTTCCCTTGCATATGGGCCGAGATTGTAGAGGAGCAGCAGCAAAAATTAGTTGATTTTACGGGGATCGAACTCATGACCTGGCGTTTCATCTCAACGCGCACTGGGCTAAAGTCGTGCATGTGTTCACCGTCGGGAGCGCCTAACGGGCGCCTTTAGCGCCGGTTCCCAGTTCCGGCGCCCACGCGCCCGCGAACTGGGCCGGCCCAGGTTGCCTCAAAAAACCACCTGACCTCGTGGATAGCGCGAAAAAATGTTCAAGTCGTGGATCGAACACACGACGTGAGCACAACGTTTAACTATGGCTAACCACCTGACATAAGTACGTGCTTGTGACCATGTACAGGGCAAATTACTAAAGAACATTTTATTTGCGGGGGGCTTAAGAACATTTATAGCCTCACAATTTATTGCAGATCTACCGATTATTGTAGCGCTTGAATTTTTTAACTATTTGAAAACATTTCTAAAAAAGTTCATGAATTATATTAAAAAAATATCAACTTTGAAAAAAACTTCATGATTTTGAGAAAAAGTTCATCAAATTTTAAGAAAGTGCATCAATTTTGAAAAATAGTTCACACAAGTTGAGAAAAAGTTCACGAATTTAAAAAAAGTTCATCAAAATTTTAAAAAAGTTCACCAATTTTGAAAAAGGTTCATCAACTTTTAAAAAAGTTCATCAAATTTGAAAAAAGTTCATCAGTTTTGAAAAAAGGTTCTTTGAACTTTTTAAAAAGTTCAACGAATTTTTTAGAAAAATCACCGAATTTGGAAAACGTTCACGGATTTTGAAAAAAGTTCATCGATTTTAAAGGAATATTCATAGAATTTGAAAAAAAAAGGTTCGTACAATTGAAAAAAGTTCATCAATTTTGAACGCAGTTCATCGATGAAACAGTTTCATGAATTTTGAAAAAATAACAGAAAAAGAATAGAAAAAAGACAGAAGAAACCCGGCTAAAACAAAAAAACTGGAAAAAACACAACACGGGTTACTTAAAGAAGCATAAAGGAAGGTAATTAGTGCCAAAGCGAAAAGATGGCCGGGTGGTTACTGTGGTGGTGCGATCGCCTACAGGAGCGCACAGGTGTTGAGTTCGAACTACGCATGCGCCCTTTTTTTGAAAGGGTTTACAGAATTATGTAACATGGGCCGGCCCAGCGCGGAGCTGTAGTGTGCGCCGGTTTGCTGAAATCGAGTAAATGGGCGCTGAAAGGGTTTACAGAATTATTTGATGCTACTCTTGGCACACATTCGTCGCTGATTTGGAGGGCGATCCTGGATGGACGGGATATAATGGTCCAGGGACTTGTGAGGAGGATAGGTAATTAGCGCCAAAGCGAAAAGATGGCCGGGTGGTTACTGTGGTGGTGCGATCGCCTACAGGAGCGCACAGGTGTTGAGTTCGAACTACGCATGCGCCCTTTTTTTGAAAGGGTTTACAGAATTATGTAACATGGGCCGGCCCAGCGCGGAGCTGTAGTGTGCGCCGGTTTGCTGAAATCGAGTAAATGGGCGCTGAAAGGGTTTACAGAATTATTTGATGCTACTCTTGACACACATTCGTCGCTGATTTGGAGGGCGATCCTGGATGGACGGGATATAATGGTCCAGGGACTTGTGAGGAGGATAGGTAATTAGCGCCAAAGCGAAAAGATGGCCGGGTGGTTACTGTGGTGGTGCGATCGCCTACAGGAGCGCACAGGTGTTGAGTTCGAACTACGCATGCGCCCTTTTTTTGAAAGGGTTTACAGAATTATGTAACATGGGCCGGCCCAGCGCGGAGCTGTAGTGTGCGCCGGTTTGCTGAAATCGAGTAAATGGGCGCTGAAAGGGTTTACAGAATTATTTGATGCTACTCTTGGCACACATTCGTCGCTGATTTGGAGGGCGATCCTGGATGGACGGGATATAATGGTCCAGGGACTTGTGAGGAGGATAGGTAATGGAGAAAGCACTAACATATGGCAAGAAAACGGGATACCCCGCACTCACATGAGGAGGCCAGTTACATCTCTTACACCACAGCCACCTCAAAGAGTCTCCGAACTGATTAACCACGCTACTGCTTCTTGGAACGAACAGCTAGTCCGCACAATTTTCATTTCGATTGACGCGGAGGCAATCCTGCAAATTCCTCTTTGCACTAGACAGGTTGAGGATTTTTGGGCATGGAGTGAGGATAGGCGGGGGATTTTTTCAGTACGAACAGCTTACAGAATGATACAGCAGACAAAGTTGAGTCGAGAATCTTGGTTCTTTGAACAAGGCGGGTCTTCTCATTCAGATTCGGACAGTCAATCATGGACAAAACTTTGGGGTATAAGTGTTCCATCGAAACTCAAAATTTTCTTATGGAGATTGGCCAGGAATACCACTCCGACTGGGGCATTACTGCATCGAAGAAATATGGCGGATACATGTGAGTGTTGCCTTTGTGGAGCAGAGGATACGTGGAGGCATGCTTTGCTTAATTGCAGAGTTTCAAGGAGCACTTGGGCGATGTCATCCGAGCACATAATTGATGTCTTGAGCAGAAACGAAGAAACAGATGCGAAGAGATGGCTGTTCTCCATGCATGAGGCGTTACCACATGATGAGTTTACAACTTTGGTTGTGACTCTTTGGGCATTATGGGGTGCTCGCAGGAAAGCTATATATGAACACATATATCAAAGTCCTTTCTCAGTCCATGCATTTGCCCAGTCCTATATCAGCGAACTTCAAGCCTTGCCATCACCGAGCTCAGGGAGAACTAGTGCTGTACTGCCACGTCGTTCAGGATGGATCGCCCCATCAGCAGGTTTGACAAAAATCAATGTGGACGCGGCTGTTGGAAGAGGAAGGCGACATGGATCTGTTGCTGCAATCTCCAGAGATTCATCGGGTAATTTTTTGGGAGCGTCGGCTGTTGTTTTTAAAGGCATATCAGACCTGGCTACCCTAGAATGCATGGCGATCAGAGAAGCATTGGCACTGGCGGATGATCTATATGTGGCAAACATCCAAGTGCCGTCGGACTCGAAGGTGGTGGTTGAGGATATCCGAGACAATAACCCTACAGTCTACGGAGCGATTATACATGAAATAGCAGCACATAGATCAAATTTTCATACTTGTAATATTGGTCATGAGTTTAGGAGCTCGAATGTCGAGGCTCACAAACTTTCGAAGCACGCTTTATCCCTACCAGCTGGCCGGCATGTTTGGCTTGGTCAGCCGGGTGGACTCCCTTTCGTCCGTGTAAACATTGTGACGGCATAATAAAAGCTTCGAAGTTTGTCTAAAAAAAAAAGAGTAAATGGGCGCTGAAGGCGCCGTTTAGAAAATGCCTTCACCGTCATCCTTTTTTTAAGTCGCTTCTTTCGAAAACGGCCACACACGGGTTTCCAGAAAAGTGCACAGATCAAGCGTCCAAGTCAGCTGGCCCATCATATGTTTGGAGTAACAAGGATTACCCTCTTAGTCTATCACATCACGAGGATTTTCGACCGCATGTGTATTTTCCTCAAAAATGAAAAAACCTCACGGTGCATTATATTTAGACAGTTGATTCACGTTTTAAATAGTCCCATACCGCTCTCTTAAACCCAATCTTTGTAATTTATATACATCTTCGAATTTTCTCGGTATCAAAGAGCCATCTCGGGAAACAATATAGAAGGAAATAAGTCCTTCCATAATAAGGATAAGGAAGGAAAGACAGAAAAATAAAGAAGGAAAGAGGGAGGGAGTTCATGTCTCTTGACATAATAAGGAACAAAAGAGAGAAAAATAAAGAAGGAAGAGGAGACAGAATAAGGAAGGAAAGAGGGCGGGGATTTCATGTGGAAAGAGGAGGGATTCCATATGTTGTATGGCAGGATAAGGAAGGAAAGAGGACGGGGGATTTCATGTCTAGACAGAGAAAAAATGGAAAGTGGAAGCTGTCCCATAATTAAGGTAAGGAAGAAATATACAGAAAACTAAAAAAGAAATAGAGGGAGGGTCTCCAAATGGCACTAAACGTCTCCGTCCATGGATATAGTAGCAACGCTTAAGTTGAACTACTTTTTATATCTGAATTGTTGACGTCAGATTATAACTCAAAAGCAAATTTGTTGGAATTGTTTAACATGCGCAAAAAAATACTATGTCTAAATCACAATAAACAGGATTCATTCTATGTTGGTCATGTACAATATTTTTGTGAGAACAAAACAAATATTTGCTCTTATTTTTTCTGCTCGACCAGCTAGCGCCCGTCACAAACTCTTACAATCCTCTAAAAATAATGTTGATCACCAAAGCACAAGCAGTCGAACTCCCTGGTGTGTGCGACACAAACTCCACACTTTACTTTGTTCTATTAGCCACTGATAGAGGATCTTTGTACAATGCTCCTAATATCATTGCCCCGCAAAAAATGCTTCTAATATCATTATCCCGCAAAAAATGCTTCTAATATCATTGGACACAAATAGTGCTATGTTATCCAGTCGCTAAACCTAGCCCACACTGGTTCATGGAAATCTTTGTTGCCTCCGTAGTGAAGCAAGAATGGTATACCAGGACTTTACTATTTTTATTATAGTGCGATATTTTTGGGGCATCGCCGCATCACTAAGCAACGCCAACAAATACGTGAAGATATACTCGCGACCAGGTAGATATTTCTGTGATTTAAATTGCACACACCTACAGTACAATTATGAATTCCTTTCATGGTTATGTTTTTGCACAACACATCTTTTCATGATGTTTTTCATGTGGTAGTGTGGAAGATTTCAAAGAGTTTACTAATGTCACCATGCCTGGCAGTCGGTCGTGGGAGGGGGACATGTCCGGCAGTCGGTCATGGGAGGAGGAGGAGAGGGAGTCTTGAGCTATTGGGTTTAGGAAGTATGGTTTTTTCTTCTTCTCCCGTTGCAACGCACGGGCATTTGGGATGGAGATAATACTTGTGAAAAAGTAAAAAAAAAACTTGGCTGTTTTTAAAAAGATACGAATTTTCGGTCAAAAATAGTGTGAATAATGACCCTATAATAGCAAATAAGTTTTCAGCTCGCTTCAGTGCTTGTAGTTGTCGTTAGGTGGTCTACGGATCTGGATGTAATTTTTATTATTTCTTGTGTTCGTTGTACTGCCATTAAAGATGAATAGATCAAAAGTTTTCCCCCAAAATAATAATAATAGATAAATTCTGCCATTTTTGCCCTGAAGTCAACTCTGGGTTTTTTTCGTCTAAATTATATAGTAGTGCAAAAGAAAGTCAAATTTATTATAAAAAACTTCTGAATTATTTTGACTCTTTTTGTAATTATTAAATATTTTTTCCCATATATAAGCTGTATCCTTTTTTCTTTCTTTTTTTGAGGGGCAAGAGGTACTACTTCCCTGTAGTACTGCTTCGCCCGCGCTCCCCGAAAAACAGAAGCGAAGCGCGCGCGGGAGGAGACGAGGAGCGGCGCCGGGAAGCACAGCAGGCCTCGACGGCGGCGGCGCAGGTCAGCCCCCCCCCCCCCCCCTCTCTCTGCGGCGTTACGCGTCGCCCCTTCTGCCCCTCACGACGGCGGCCTCCATCTCGGATGCGGCTCGGCCACCACGGCCAGCAGCCCATGCCGGCCGCTGCTTCCCGCCACTCATGGCGACCGCCGCGTCGCCCCCTCACCCACCACGCCCGGGACCCCATGGAGGCCGCTGTCCTGGTCCCCATGGCGACCGAGCCTTTTCCCCACGCCCCCATGGCCGGCACCCCATGGCGGCTGCTGTTGTGTAAGCGCTGTTATTTTTGTACAAGTGCACAGATGTATTCACATGTTGCACAGAAGTTAGATTCGAACATTACATCGAAGTGCAATGTTCATCCTATTACAAATGAGCGATTCCATTTTGGACAATGACCATCCAAACAATATTCAGAATTGAGTCTCTCGTTTGAATTCCAAGTGTCTATTCTTGAACATCCAAACAACATAATTCAGGTTCAATTTAAATATAAATGTCTGTGAGATTTGATGTTGGGACCAATTCAGTTCCATGGCCCTCAGTATCAGCATCAACATCCAAATGAAGCCTTAGAATATTGCTAAACATGAGAATATATAGGAGGCCACATTTGGTGAGTGAGTTGGACTTTCTCTCATCGGCATACTGCAAATTGTTCATGCAGAGTTGAGAATAAGAAACAGTGATCTGTCCCACTTGGCCAAATGCCTTGTTACTATGACGTTGCCGACATCCTCATGGAGGAGGAGGTAACCGTGCTCGCGTTATCCTCTGCTTCATTTATGCTTGTGCAGATGGCATGAATACCCTACTGTAATTGCAGCTTATTTCGGTTGTTTTCCAAGTAACTGCAAATGGCGTTGGTCTGCTAGATCCTGGTGCCGAGAGAAACAGTGTAAGCATCTTTTTTGACCCTTAGTGTAAGACTGTAAGCATCTGTCCAACGGCATTTGAGTATTTATGTTTAACTTGCTGATGGGCAACTGCTGCCAATTCTTCCTCTCATCTGTTTGTTCTTCAGCAAATTACCCAAATACGTTGACTAGTAATAATAAAGCACGGATTGACTCCGTGGGTTCACCGTCACAATGCGCTTCTTCCCGTGAATTTACGCTTTTAGTTTTTTTTCAACACGTCCATATTTTTTCCAAAATCCAAGGTGATACTAATTCACGTCACTTTCCTTCTTCCGCACAACCAACGCCATAAAAACTGCCCGAGGCGGTCCAATCTGTTCGACCGTGTATGCAGAGATCGTGACCGTATCAAACAAGAGATCGATCAAGTATCACGAGTCCCGACCAGATCCGAGTCGGCTCTTCCAGCCTTCCCCTTGCCTTTAAATATTGTAGGAATCGAGTGCCTTGCATCAAATCGATCCAAACGGACAAGGAGCCCCCACCCCCGCGTCGCCCGCGCCTGGCGACATGGGGGAAACCCTCGCCGCCGGGAGCCCCCCTTCGACTCCGCCACGCCCGCATCGCCGCCGCCGGAGGGCCGGCCGGCGAAGCCGCACCGCGCCCGGGGATGGCGGCGGCGGGGCGATTCAGTTCCTGCCCTGCCTCGCCCCTGCATCGCGCCGCCCCTCCGCCACCGTCTCCCTGCAACGCCGTCGCCAGAGGACCGGCCGTGCCGGCCGCGTCGCGCCTAAGGATGGCTGCGGTGGAGCGTCCCCCCTCCCCCGGCGCTCGCACTAGAGGCCTTCCCACCCCACGGCCCCAGATCGGATCTGGCGTGCCGCGGCCACTCCCCCCGTCCAACTGCTGCACACATCCTGCCGGTCCCACTCGTCGGCGCGGCCGTGTCCGTGTTGATCCTCCCCCAGTCCGCGTCTTGCCCCCCGTGGTGCAGCCCCTCTTCTTGCTGCCGTCCGTCGGGGCGGGCGTGACCCTTGGGGGAGGTGGCCGGAGCTCGGTCCTGCCTAGGTGCAGGCCACCTTCGTCCCCGACGATGTCTCCTCCGAGCTGCTGTGACGACCTCTGTGTGTGTGGTGACGGTGGCCCTCTGGCAGCATGTTAGAAGCTCCGTGGTGGATTTTGTCGACACCGCACCGGTCCCGGCCTCCATGGACCTGCGTTCTCCAGTGTTCTTGGTCCGCCGGCGTCCTCTACCGGTGTGGTGTCGGCCCCGATGCACCGGCAGCTGCGCTTCTTCCAGCTTCGGTTCACTGGCGTTCTGGTGGCTCCGCCTCCGGCGGTACGGATCTGCGTTCCCTTCCGGTTCCGGATTGCCGGCGGCGCCGGCCGCCATCCTTCCATCCGCATAGGCTCTTTACCCTGCTGCCTCTCCGACCCGGTCTACCTACACACCATGTCTGTTTCAAAGCTTGCGTTTTTCGTCGGCGACATGTGCAGCCCCACCCCCATCTGAGGTAGCGGTCGACAAGCAGGTTGTCTCCGGCATCTTTGGATCCTGATCTGGCGGCTTTGGGATTGCTCGGACTAGGCCAGGCGAAATCCATGCTCGGCTTGCCGATGCTGGCAGCGGCGACACCCGCGGGTGTCGTGTCCCTTCCTGGAGGCGCTGCCATGGTCTTTTCCGTGCACCCCTTCGAGTATCGGGGGAAACCCTAGGTCCGGTTATCCGGATCGGATGGCGACGACGTTTCGACATCGTTCCCCTTCTTGAAGGCGCTATCTTGCTAGCTCGTGGTGTCCCGGTGTTGGAATTGAAGATGTTCGACGTCCTTCTGAGTTGGTCTGCTCCTCTAGTTTTAGGTTTGGTGGGTTTAGTTGTGTCATTCCCCCTATTCGGGCTAAGCACCCCGTCTCTCTATGCTCCGGACACCATGTTTATGCCATCTTGCGTTCATGGCATGTGTTGTACCCTCTGATGTACTCTTTCTTCTTTCTTCTATCAATGAAATGATACGCAAGCTTTGCGTATTCGCGAAAAAAAATCGATCCAAACTTCCAATCGAAGTCGAGTGTTCCAAGCTATCAGGTATGGAAGGGAATAATGGTCGCGAACACCATGGGCGGAAGCAAAGTCGATGGATCACGCTGGTCAGCTCCTACGGCGAGCGCTTCGAGATCACACAATAGGCGGCAGCGCTGTCACATCCACCACATGATCGAGGACAAGTGCGTCGAGAACGGCGTCCCGCTCCACCGCCGCAACATGTACCAAGGTCATCGAGTGCTGCAACATGCACGCCGTCGCCGGAGGTACCAGCTCCACGTCCGGCCAGCAGGACCTCAAGAGCTAACGAGCTGTCCCACAATCCTTAATTCATGTATACTACTTCAGGCCCTCGAGCGACAAGACCTCGCAACGGCTCTTCGAGTTAACTGATTTCCGCCGCCATGGCACTTCCATGAGCCATCGCCCACAAGTGGCTGCTACTTGCCACCCCGTGCCTAAACTTCGGGAGCCCGCGACTGACGGCATCGCTGACCGGCGGTGCCGCCTGCTGCTCGTCCGTAGCTAATCTGCAGATTGGATGCACTTTTGATTGGATGCACATAAGATAATCTGTCCCTAGGAAATAAGGAACAAATTATTTGTCAGCGTATCATCACAGCTAATCTGACCCGTTCCGGTAATGCCTAATGCATTGGCTTTCTAGCTGTACCTTTATCCCTGCTCAAGTAGCTCTATGTCTCTGATTATTTCTCTCCCTGTGATGGAATTAATCACCAAATGTCTGATGCCCATGTAATGTAATGGAAATTTCTCACTATTGTGTACATAGACATGTATCATAATTTACTGCCAATTGTACGTAGCCCACTTCTGTTTTGTTTCTCTCCCTGAATATGTCCTCTAGCTAATTATCAGAGTAGGCATCTAGCTAATTATACATTATCTTTTGCATTGCGTGTTGATACA
The DNA here is from genome assembly GCA_032464435.1 of Aegilops umbellulata. Lineage (NCBI taxonomy): Eukaryota > Viridiplantae > Streptophyta > Magnoliopsida > Poales > Poaceae > Aegilops > Aegilops umbellulata. Next base: position 335,923,658 of record CP136060.1, read on the forward strand.
AACGTGATTTCACTTCCGATTGGATGCACCTAAAAGCTAAGCTATTTGTTGGTTGCAACTGTGCTGCCTTGAATTAACTGCTTCTTTTTATACAGATTTTTCCTCCCTGTATTCCTGACCAGCTATCTATGCAAATTTATATAGAGAAGAAAATTATTTACCTCTGTTTTATAACTCTTAACTTCTAAGCAGGAGATGCCTATGGCAATTTTGGGATTCAGCTCAAGGTCAGGATTTCTTGGTACATGTCACTACTGCGTGCTAAGGATTGGTCAAATTTTGACAACTTGATCCACTAAATTTAGTGGGAAAGTTTGTTGAGAATAAATTTGAAAGGAGAAATCATCCGATAAAGTTCTAGACTTCTTTCATCAGGACAAAAGGAAAAAACATTCTGCTATATTCTAATTGTATGATCTGCATACAACCTTGGTATCCAGGTCAAGTGTGAGCCGAGATATAACGCTGTCAATTTGAAAAAAAAACACAGTCTTAAGAAGCATGCTCCCTTAATTAGAATTGTTTTTACTAGAAAACTGACCCTAGGATGTTAAAGACTTGTGTCATATCATTCTTCTTGAACCATGTGTTGCTCATGGTCTTTACCTGATGCAATGTACTTATACTATCTGCCGCTACTTAGCTTGGTTTCCCCAAGTGAAAGCAAGTCTTCGTGCAGTTGCAGTCCTTTTGACATGGAAGAGTAGTGTTACAAATCCTGATCACGCTTTGAATACTCCTACTGCCACACATGTTTATCAGCTGGATGTTTCTATTTGTAAAATTCCATGTTGAAAAGGAGTTCTATTGTAGGTATGCGTTGCTTATTTTGTGGGATTTTAATTTATATAAGGACAACCCAAAAAAGATACAAAGGAGAAGAGAGAAGACAGTATGACACACATCTTCAGGAGGCAGAGCAGGCTCAGCCAATATTAGTGTATCTAGACATCAGTTTGAAAGTTTTGGACACTGAAAAAACCTGACAAAGGACACACATGAGGTCTATTCAAACATTAATGATTTGAACTTAGTGATGGTATTTCTGGATAGGCATTGCTATTGCACTCAATGCCATACAACCAGAGCCCCCGCCACGCCAACGGGAATTTACTATATGCATCACTATGACATTGATTTTTCTCTCTCCCGTTGCAATGCACGGGCATGTTTCCTAGAAAAGCCAGAATACAAGATAAGGACATGTGAAGTTACTATATGAGGACTGTCGGACAACCCGAGCATTTAAGGTTGCTTTGAGGGGTTCGGTTGGGTCAACTTTTTTGCTTCTCTCTCCTGTCCGGTCAGTGGTTCCTGGACCTGCTCAGTCAATTTGAGGACTCCGGCTGTAGATGCTCTTAGTCTTGGTATGTATATTTACCAGTTAAGAAATTACAAATAAATATATACTTGGAAGGCAACCCTATTTTCATTGCAAATGTGTGCTTGTACGTTATTAAACTACAGGTGCGAACTAACCTGTGGTTGAATGGTTAGAGGGACAGTGGTGTCTCAGCCCATCAAGGTTCAAGTCTTAATGCTACCATTATTTCTAGATTTTCGACAATGCGCTTTCAGTGAGAGCAGATGTTCCGTCGATGACGAGGTGCCTACGGTGACTTCTTAAATCTGAAGATGGTATGCCGGCTTAGTCTCTCAAAAGTGCTCATAGAGATAGGATGTATGTGTATACGTTTATAAGGATGAGTATATACACGTATGTATGAGCGCTTGCGTCTATACTGTGTTTAAAATAATAATAGTTAAAACTATGGGTTTTTCGAGCGCTCATCTAAAACGATGTCACATCTTAAGTGATAACATAGGCAAATTCTTGTCCCTACTTTGTTTTTGATGGGACATCCAATTTAGCGCACCGGGCGCTGGGTGAGAAAAGGGTGACGCGCAAACACGCGAAATCACTAATTAAGGAGTACTCGTTACAAAGAACACTCCACTTTCCCAGGTCGCGACAAGTGTGCATATGTAGCGCGCCACTTGTCGCAACCTGGGTGTTTTTCTTTTTTTTTCGTAAATCCGTTAATTCAAAACGTTTTATCTCTTAAACCGTGCGTCCAAATCTTGAACCGTTTTCACCGTTGGATTCCTCGTGTCGAGATCTTCAAAACTAGATCCCATGTTGATAGGTTTTGATGAATTTTTTTTTCACGAAAAAAACCGGGCAAAAACCCCGAACCGGGAGCACCTCTCGCGAAATCACAACCGTGCCTCTCGTGAAAGCAAAACCGTGACTCTCATAAAAGAAAAAAACAACAGAAAACACGTTTTTTTCCCGTTTCCGAGAGGCACGACCATGACTCTCGTGAAAGCACAACCGTGCCTCTCGCGAAAGCAAAACCGCGACTCTCGCGAAAGAAAAAAAAAACAGAAAACACGTATTTTTTCCTTTTCCGAGAGGCACGGCCGTGACTTTCGCGAAAGCGCAACTGTGTCTCTCGTGGAAGCAAAACCATGACTCTCCCGAAAGAAAAAGAAACAGAAAACGCGTTTTGTTTTTCTCTTTTCGAGAGGCACGGCCGTGACTCTCGCGAAAGCACAACTGTGCCTCTCGCGGAAGCAAAACCGTGACTTTCGCGAAGGAAAAAAAAAAGAAAACGCGATTTTTCGCACAAATTTTTTTTGGTCAAAAAGCTAAGAAAGTCTGGGGGAAAACCAAAACGTCGAAAAACCCGAAAAAAAAACCGTTTAAAAAGTAGAAAACACGTGCGAAAAAATAAAAAAACAAAATCCGAAGGGAGCGTCCAGAGCGTGACACATGGCAAATGGCTGAGAGCGCGCCAAGTGGCGCTGATCGTTCCGAGGCTCCCGAAGAAGCGCTCGTTAACTAGTTGCTCCCGCAAACACGCAGCCCCCACTCCCTTGTGCGTGCTTCCGGACTGGTCCATGTCTGGGGCAGGAGTTCCCCTGCTTTTTTCTTTTCTTTCAGAAAAATTCAGGAACTCAAAAGGTTAGGAACTTCAGGAAATTTTCACAATTTTACATTTATTTTAAATTTCGAAAAAAGGTCACAAAATAAAAAACTGTTCCTGAATTTTGAAAAGTGCTCCAAAGTTCAAACAGTGTGAATTTGACAAATGTTTCTGGATTTAAAAAAATGTTCATAAGTTTTAAAAAATGTTATTAGAAAATTTAAAAAATGTGAGAATTAAAAATATTCATGAATTAAAAAAGACATTCATGAATTTCAAAAGGCGTTCTCCGATTCAAAACAAGTTCACGAATTAAAAAATACCAAAATGAAATAAAGTTAGTCAATTCAGAAAACATTCAAAATTTTAATAAATGTTCAATGATTGAAAAATAGTTCAAGAATTTCAAAATTGCTACTGAAATTCAAAAACAAAATCGTGAAATTCAAAGAAATATTCAGGAATTAAGCAAATGTTCATGAGTTCCAAAAATGTTCATAAATTTCAAAAAATGTTTAATATTCGCTTGACTGAAATGGGACGGCCCATTTAGTAATGTACTTCTCATGTTTCTTTTCTTGACGAATCTTTTTTCTGTTTTGTTTCTGTCCATTTTTAGGCAGGTTTTGGTCCTTTTTTGTTCCTTTCTTTTTCGTTTTCTTTTATTTCTTATTTTAGTTTTACTAGCAAAAGAGTCCGTGTGTTGCAACGGGAGAAAAAGCATAGCACGCACGCTCTTAACCCAACAACCATCAGTCAATAGGTCCATCTCTTTTATTTTTGCGAGGAATCATATTTGTGTTGCCGCTTATTCTTCTTCTCACCCTCGCTGGCGATGGCCTCGGTGTCCACACAAAACAACAAAAAACATGTTCGAATATGGTTAATCCTAAGGCGTCTCACTCTCCCTCTCTCCTCCCTCGCCCTCTCTCTCTCTCTATCTATCTCCCGCTCGCTTTCTCTCACTCTCCGATGAGAAATCTGTTGTTTTTCCCTGCGACATTTTTCAAAGGTATGCATGTGTAGCTATCGATGTTTTCTTTTCCCTATATGGTTGTAGTGGGGTGTTTATTTGCAATCCGGATCGCTGCCGGTACGAAAGAAAAATGGATCTTGCGCTAGAAATTATAAGTTTGCTTCCAAAACAATATTTTATAAATATTTAACAGGTAAAATTAACATCATATTTAGATTCCACACATTTTTCTAATAAAATTTCATATATAATATGTTAAAATCGAAGTTACGGTTTAAAAGATAGGGATAATTTAGAAAATCATTTGTTTGATTTAAATATATTCCAAAATTATATTTAAAAATACTTAATAGGTAAAAATAATCTCATATTCATATTCTACATATTTTTCTAATCAAATTTCATATATAACATGTTCAAATCGGAGTTACGGTTTAAAAGATATGGATGATTTTAAAAAGTATTTGTCTAACTTAAATATGATCCGCGGATGAATTACCTAAAACGTCAGTTTTTTTTCGAAAGACGTAAAATAACGGTTCGGGTGTGACTTAAATCCGGACGGCGGGTTGATTTCAAGAAAACACAGGGAGTTTTGTGTAAAATATGAAAAAAACGATTCGTTTTGACTTAAAACAGGACTGCGGGTTGAATTCTCTGAAATAGAGGGACTTTTCTGAAAAATGCCATGACGGACGAAAGAAACCCAATTTGCTGGCGACGCTACGCGTCCGCCGACTAATGTATAGATTTTATCTGTCGCCTTGACAGCCGTTGGATATCCAAACTGATAGCTGTCCGATCTAGTGTGTACGCCCCGCATGCCCATTTATTATTTCCCGCAACAAATGGTCTGTTGCGGAAACAACACTATTGTCCTGGCCCCGACAGAGTTGCACACCGTGCGCCTCCGCCGCCAACCCACCGCAAAATCAGCCCGACGTCGGCATGCAACAACTAAACTGAAGTTCCTGCAACACTATGGCGCACCATATCGCGCCTCAGATGGTTGGATCTGATGCAAATCGAGCTCATCGAGGGGGCCTGCTTCAAAAACAGCCGCGGCCTCTACTCCAGCATGACGACGACGAGCTCCCACGTTGGGCACTCCTTTGACAATTTCTGCAACTGAAGCTATGTTTCTGAAACATGTGTCGTGTTGCAATACTTGGCCTCGTACGCTCTAACATCGTGTGCTCCTTCAATGCTTTCTGCAACCGAGGCTATATTTCTGAAGCAAGACCCATGTTGCAGGGAAAATAATTTCGTTGCCGAACCATTTTTATTCTGAAACAAGACATGTGTTGCAGAAACTTTCTAAAATTAGACCCTCTTGCTGAATAAAACTTCATCACCAAATCATTGTTTATTTCTGAAACAAGATCTTGTTGCAGAACCCGCCAATCTTTGATTCGTACCTGCTTGAGTCGTCGCCTGCCACCGCCGATCCCGAGCAAGTCGTCGACGCCACACGGTGGATAAGGCTAGGTGGCTGAATGCCTTGCGCCGCCGCGTCCATCCGCCGGCTCCCAAAATCCAGCCGCTCGCCCTTCCAGACGAGCTCTGAAACCCCCCTACTATTACCCAGTTGCAGGAATGACTGTCCTGAAACAACATGCGAGTTGCAGGAAAACAGATGCGGCTTCCAGACGAGCCCCAAACCCCCCTATTTTTACCTAGTTGCAGGAATTACTGTCTTGAAACAACATGCGAGTTGCAGGAAAGCAAACACACTTCGGCGGACGCGGGGACGCTGTCAACCGTCTGATGAAAACACGATCAAACGGCTACCAAGCTGGCGGATGGGCGCGCGCGATCGGCCGATGGAAGGTAAGCTTTTTCCTTATTATTAGGGGAGCGCTACGCGTCTACCGGTAGACGTCTAGTAAACATCCACCACCTCGACAGCCGTCGGATCTCCACGCGCGAGCCTTCTGATCTAACTCCACGCACGCGGCTCGTCCCGACACACTAATTCCTGAAACAACAAACCAGTTGCAGAAACAACGGCCGCATTGCAGAAACAATCCTGAAACAATGATCGCGTTGCAGAAACAATGCCTGAAATAACGGTCGCGTTGCAGAACTAATTCCTGAAACAACGGCTGCATTGCAGAAACAACTACCATGTTGCAATAATTTGGAGATTGCAGAAACAATTCCTGAAACAACGGCCGTGTTGCAGAAATAATTCCTGAAACAATGGCTGCGTTCCAGAAACAACTACCATGTTGCTTCCGTCGAATGATGGTGAGAGAGGAGCGACGACAAGCTCACCTCACCGGCAAGGTGGCGCACCGCATGCGGCCGACCGTCATGGTGGAAGCGGGTGACAACGGCGACGATGGTGCGAGGCCTAGCTGCAACGGCGCACCGCCGCGGCGACCGGTGACGATGGCAAAGGCCTGCCTAGCCGGTGAGGATGGCTACCAGCATGTGGCGGTGGCGAGCAAGGGCACACTCATGGTGCAGACCACCATCTTGCTTGTCACGTCTGATTCAAGAAGGAGATTGAGGAGATGAGGATAAGGTACGAGCCATGGCTGTTGCAAAGAATGTGCTGGTGCGGTCCACAGAGGACGCGTGGCAAGCAACCGAGGGGGCGGACGCAAACGTGATTATCCGTCGGGTGATGTGTAACGTTTCCCGGGAGCCGCTACGCGTCCGCCGGTAGATGTCTAGTAAACATCCACCACCTCGACAGCCGTCAGATCTCTGCGCGCGAGCTGTCCGATCTAAATCCTCGCATGCGCGCGTCGCCTTCCCGACACATTAATTCCTGAAACAACAAACCAGTTGCAGAAACAACAGTCGCGTTGCAGAAACAATTCCTAAAACAACGATTGCATTGCAGAAACAATTCCTGAAACGCTGCAAAAAATTAGAAATTGCATAAACAATTCCTGAAACAACGGCCGGGTTGCAGAAACAATTCCTGCAACAAGACCCCTGTTGCAAAATTTGCAACAACATCGCCAGCCTCTTCTCTTTATTCCTACAACAAGACCGTTGTTGCATTTTTTTGCAACAGAGACCATGTTGCTGAAAATGTCACCGCGTCGCAGACGCCATGGCTGTCTACGCTGGTGCTCCTCCGGGATGGCGGCGGCGTGGCACCAGTGGCGGTGTGCCTCGCAGATGAAAGAGAGAAAGGAGAAGGTAGGAGAAAAGGAGGGGTGCGGCCGCCCGGGAGGTGGAGCAGCATTGGTTTGATGCGTATTCATGGGACTGAACTGGAGGTAGGAGACGAGGTTGGGGAAGATATAGATGAGATCTGTTCGTTGGAGATATGAAGGAAAAGGAGAGAGATGGTGCAGGCCCACATGGGCACGTGGCGCACAGAGAAGACGGTGGACGTTTAGTGTGGGATCCGTCGGGTGATTAGAATCATTTCCCTTATTATTAGGTATAGACTAATTTTATTTTCAAATTCACGAGCTTTTTGCCAAGGAAAACTCTTGACTTCTACCGGCGGATCCCACACGAGCATCCGCCGGCTCGTCCGTATGACACGTGTCCCCTGGAGCAGTCTTTTTTCTATCTTTCGGTCAACCTGGCCACTTGTCGTTGCTCGCTGCTCAGTGCCCACTACGATGAGTTTTCGCAGCAAGGCCTCTGTTGCAGTAAAAACTGCAACAAGACCTCTGTTTCAGAAAAAATAAATTTACAGCGAGACCTTTATTGCCAAAAAACTAAATTTCAACAAGACCAAAGTTGCAAAAAAAATGAAACAAGACCTTTGTTGCAAAAAAACTAAATTGCAACAAGACCCCTCTTGCAAAAAAAATTATCTTGCAAAATTTTCTACAACATGACTCGTGTTACAGAAATTTGCGGCAACATGACCTATGTTGCAATGATAAAAGGGTGACGCTCAATTGTCAGATCCGATGCAATTTCTTTTCCGAAACAAGGCCTCCGTTGCGAGAAAAACTGTAACAGAGCTTTTGTTGCAAAAATAATTATTTTGCAACAGGCCTCTTGCAAAAAAAAAAATCTGCAACTTCACCTTTGTTTGCAAAAATTCCTGTAACATGATCCGTGTTGCAGGAATTTTCTGCAACACCACCTGTGTTGTGTTGTAGTAATAGAGGATGACGCTCAGCCACTAAATCTGCCTGATCCCACGGCTTGCGAGGCGGCGGATCTTTTTAAAAGATCCGCCAGCCGAAGCGTAGCGTTGCCCGCTTTTGCCAATCCAGGAACTTTTTTCTTCAAATTTGTGAGTTTTTTAAAAAATTGTTTACGTTTTTTTCTTAAATTCATGATTTTTTTTCCAAATTAATGAACTTCGTGATTTCTTCTTATATTCATGAACTGTTTTCTGATTCGAGATTTTTTTCTCAAATTCATGACTATTTTGAACTCATGATTTTTAAAATCTTTTTACCTTTTTTGAATTCCAAAACTCTTTTCATGTTCATAAACATTTTCAAATCCATGAACTTTCCCAAAATTTTGAACTTTTTTAAAATTCAAATAATTTTCAATTACATTGGCATTCTTTGAAAGTTGTGATTTGTTTTAAATTTGTGAGCCTTTTGGAGTTCGTGAGGCTTTTCGAAGTCACATACTTTTTCTGAATGGGAAAAGCTTATCTTCAACCGGCTGACGCGCGCGAGCGTCCGCCACTTGCGTAGCCGTTAGATCAGTCCCGATCAAGCAGTCAGGCTGGCCATAAGGTAGTCCCGCGCGACGAGTCGTTTTCTTGCCACAAGGGTCTTGTTTCAGTAGATTTATGCAACACATGACTAGTTTCAGAAAGAAAGAAAAAATATTCGGTGGTGAAGGTTTTTTTCCTGCAACTGGTGTCTTGTTTCAAAAGATTTCTGCAACATATTTTTGTTTCAGAAAGAAAAGAAATGTTTTGGTTGTGAAGGTTTTTTTTTCTGCAACAAGGGTCTTGTTTCAGAAACATAGCCCGAGTTGCAGCGCCGCAGGAGCGCCCGGCGTTAGAGAGTGAGTGGTCAGACATTGCAACATGAGACATGTTTCAGAAACATAGCTCCGGTTGCAGAAAACGCGGAAGAAGTGTCGGGCGTGAGAGGTCACCGCCGTCGTGCTCGATTGGAGCTAGCTGCTGCTCGCTGGGCTGATACGGAGGAGCAGTAGCAACTCCGGCGAGCACGGCAAGGACTAGTTCCCCGGCACGCCGGCGGCAGCGATTTTGCGGTGGCGGCGACTGCCGCCGCGCTGGGCGGAGCTGTGGAAGGACGACGGAGAGGGGATTATGTTTCCGAAACTGAGCGGCTATTACAGGAAGTAGGAAGGTGGTCACGTGTGTGCGATGGTTAGATCAGACGGCTGTCAGGGCGCTCATCCAACGGTGCTCCATGCGGCGGATGTTTCCAATACATCCGCCGGAAGACGCTTAGCGGCGCCCGCCAAGGAATTCATGTTTTGTAAACTTGGACTTTTATCAATCTTGTGAACTTTTTCAAACGTTTAAATACTTTTAAATCCAAGATTTTTTTGACAAACATTTTTCAAAATAGAAAAGATGGCGGCGCCTCTTTTTTTCATGGACTAGCAGCACAATAAAGCCGAAAGTGATAAAAAACAGGACCAACTGAATGCGGAAATAGAATGAGCGAGCGAGCGAGGAAACAAAGCGAGCGAATGTGGAAACAGAGTGATTGAGCGAAGGGAGTGTCAGAATAAATCCGGGACGCACAGTTGATCTACCAAGGACCAAGCAATCACACAAACACGATATCGAGATTTGTTAACGAGGTTCACCGATATGGCTACATCTTCGGAGCCTGACTATGAGCGCTCCTCCCCGTGACACCGTCACAATACCGCACACCGGCCACCGGGGCGCCGCCACACGCCGCCAACTCCCCCTGCGCGTCTGTGCTATTATGTTAGCCTAAGTTACATCGTGTGTCTACCCTCACATTATATAAGAGGCCTAGGATACAAGTGTCCTAATAGGACACGACTCCTACCCTGTCTACACAAAGTTTTAATCCAAAACCTACCTTGTATAAATATATTCGATACAACTCCAACGGGAGCGAAGTTCAACTAAAGCTAAAGCTAACTGTTGTATTACACTTCCAAAGCATCATCATCTCCACCTTAAGAAACACCAAAAAGTACTCCATCCGTTTCAAAATAAGTATCGCTAATTTAGTAAAACTTTACTAATCAGCGACAATTTTGGGACGGGGGGAGTATTTCTGACTGCGATCGTTTAAGTGCCACTGCCTGCTGACAACTTGCCATCAGCTACAACAGCAAAAAAGAAGCTTAAGTAACAAACTGTTAAAACTTTTTTAACTCTCGTGCGGTCAGTATAATAAGGCATGGATGAGAATAAAGGTGTAAGCACATTGTTGCTTAAAGAAAACGCTTGTTCTCTAATTAAAATATACATGGATGAAATCCAGGAACACCAACAGACACAAACTGCTGCACGAACTCGGCCAGGCAGGGCGAACAACAGTTACAGAGTTGAAGAGAGGTTGCAACTTGGCTGCTAGTAGATGATTTTAACTTCGCTGCTAGTACCACTTCAGAAACTAAGCATCAAAGAATCGCAGGACTGAGAATATCATGTAATTATTAAAAATAAATCTGACGAGAGAACTGAAGAATGATAAAGACCAGAGAACGTTCGCCTTTATTTAATCAGATTTAAAATAACTGGTCATTTGCAAACTACTGAAGAATGATAATGAAAAATGATTTACAAAATAGAAGTTAGATAGGACTAAGCATACACAGATAGGACTACTTTTGAAACTAATACTCACTACAAACATACTTAAATTGATGATAAAATCAAGATTGAGTAAAATTAGGAAAGATTTAAAAAAATTAATGACAAATATGTGCTGAAGAATTAATAATGAACAATGCTAACTGAATTAAGAATAACAAGGTTCTAGAGAAAGAAGATTCCTTATAATCATCTTCTTGCTTGTGTTGTGCAGGTTGCTTCACTGTAAAAAGGGAAATATAACCGGATGCTAGAAAAAATGTACTTGAATAGACTTGAAGATAAGAAGAGAAGTTGAAGACAAATTGAATAAGACCGAGAAAACTAAAGAGATGATGAATAAGAAGAAACAAAGAAAGACTGACATTCAGAAAATAGAAGACCAAGAAAGATAGACTGAATAAAAGGATGGGGAAAAAAATAAACTGATGAAAAACTGAGAGACAGAGAAGACATGAAAAGTAATGAGATTCTTAGGGAAATAGAGAATCTGAGAAAGAAGGTGAGATACTTAGGGAATTAGAGAAACTGATAATCTAAGAGCCAGAGAAGACAGGAAAAAAATGAGATGCTTACCATTATTATTGATTATTAAGAAATTCTAACTGAAAAAGAAACCAATAATAAGAGTGATGAAATATACACCGTCAATCTGAGAAGTAAATGAAGAGCTAAATGAATAAAAAATTAGGCAATGATGTATAGCAAAACAATGAAAAATGGTAGTTTGGTTAATAGCAACCAGTGGATGACCTCTGAGCCATAGAGTCCCCAGACCTTCGGCCAAACAAAACACACTGATAATGCTGAACAAATAACATAGACCAGGAGAAAGCCAGGCTGGACTTTGGAAAAGAAATCGGAGAGAAAAGGAGCTAGCTGAAATTACAAATAAGCACAAACGAATGCTAGAAAAATAATACTGCAAACTACCCATGGAATACTGAATGACAGAGTGCACACAAACACACTGATAACTGAATGATAAATTGAGTTTGAATACCCGGAAATCCAATTCGGTGCCCAGGTTCATCTGCTCCCTCTCAGAAAAAAATTCGAAACAAACCACACTTTGTGTACTATCCAAGCAGGCGGCTCCACCCGCGCATACGCTCGCTCACATGCCGATTAAAATGATCAAGCCAACTGCCGGCGCCTAACTGCCTAGACCTGCTGTCTCAGTTAGAGTGGCCATTGCTCCAACTTCTCATCTGCTATGCATGACATTTTTTTTGTGGGACGTCAGGATCATGCCACACCGGAAATTGAGCTCAATAGTTTTGTTACTACATGGACATGACAAATTGAGCTTGATCCTTAGACAATCCACTAAAAATTGCTGAAAAAGTGACAAAACATGTACTGAATGCCTGGAAAAATACACTGACCTGAAAATAATCTACTCCTACAACAAAAACCTGCTTAGCTCTCGTCAAATACACTGACTAGGGGCAAGTCACATTGTCCCTGAATTCGAAAATCCCCAGCACTATCTAAGGACAAAGAAATCGACTCATGTTGTACCTGAACAAAAATAAACAAACAAATGCACATTTACTGCCGCAGGGTTTTTGATCCCTGAGATAACTAGTTCCCCGTTGGATTGGTGATGAACAGGTGTAAAAAATCGGATCGACTGAAACAAACGGCGTCACCCATGGAACTTTGCGGAATTAAAAACTACTTCCTCCATTCCTAAATATTTGTTTTTCTAGAGATTTCAACAGGTAACTACATACGGAGTAAAATGAGTGAATCTACACTCTAAAATATGAATATACATCCGTATGTGGTAGTCTATTTGAAATTTCTAAAAAGACAAATATTTAGGAATGGAGGGAGTAATCACGTAAAGTAGCAAACAGCATCCCTGTCGAGAGGTGATTTAGCGTCACTAGTCAGAGGGGGTACATTGCAGACAATGACCAGAAAAGGGAATAGCGACGAGAAAGGGGACAGGGCCAAGACACGCAGAGAGATGTCTGCAAAAAATCAACGCTGGCAATACTGAACTGAGCAGGATTGGGGAGGGAGAAGCTCGCCGGCCGTAGTAGTATGTTCTAGGGTTCATGACCGGCGATTCAGTTAGGCTGGTCACAATGGGGAGGAACTTAGGAGTAACATCACACACTCCAATACAACTTTGCTTATGTGGCACATATTTAATGAAGAAAGAGGTGCTTGTGGTAACTAGCTAAGTTACCGGAACATCACACACTCCAAGAAACAATGAGTCTATAACCTAATAAATACATCGTTGCATGACACTACATAGATGTTCCTGCCCACTGTGGAGGTAGTAACATAGTCTAGGGAAGTGTGTAAGTTACTACCTTATGTTCTTGCCCATTGTGACCAGCCTTAATGTATTGCCTTCCTATGTTCAAATAATGTATGAGCCACAACCGAGCGAAAATTAAACATGGGAACTGAATATCATGACAGGATTTTAGCACTTTACATGCAAAATGCGACAGGATCTTCAACGAGGTATGCCCGAGTGATTGCTTCAGGCACTTTATAGTATAGCACCCGACAGCTATTGCCTGTCGTCAGGTCTCCGTTGATGTCATAGCTGAGAGAAAATGTGGTCAAGCGATACAGAGAGCAACCAGGTACATATCTCTCTTCCATGAGCTCCTGATCATATACCTCGTCCATGAGCTCCTGATCATACCCCTCTTCCATGAGCTCCTGATCAGCACTGTCTCCCTCTTCCTTAAGCTCCTGAACATCTTCCTCTTCATTGAGCTCCAGATCAGCACCCCAGTCCTCAGTACGGCAAACTGGTCCACCCACATCTCCCTCTTCTTCCTTAAGCTCCTGACCATCGCTTTCGCCCTCAATGGAGTTGGAGACGCACTGCACTAGGCAGAATTTGCTGTGGCCCATGTAGACGAGGGTGGCGCCTACATGCCTCTCAGCTGGGTCCTGGCTGAACAGCTTCTCCTTGCCGAGCTTCCACTCAAGGCCGTGGTCAGTGCTGGAGCTGGACAAGGGTGTCAGGATCTTTGGAGAGCCCAACAAAGGCGTTGAGGTGCGGGTCAAAGTGACCACGGCCTGCGAAGGGCAGCGCCCAACTGCCGAGTTGCTCCCAGGTATGCTTTGCCGTGTCAAAGGCGAAGGTGGCCGCCGCAATGTCGTCGTCCCTCTTGGTGCGGACGAAGATGGTGCATGCCTCGGGATGCACAGCGTAGGACGTGACGTTATACTTCTCGAATGGCGGATGCTCGAGCCGTTGCCACGACCACTCCCTGCTGCGACGTTGACCCAGCTGCGGGGGGCAGAGAGGCTCCCAGTGGAGCATCTCGAAGGAGGATTCGCTGAGACAGAATAGCGTAGTATTGCCGACGGAGAGATAGATGGGATTGATCGGGTATTCGTGGCCAGGGCAAAAGGTCATGCTCATCGAGGAGACGTCCAACATGGGGACGAAGGTCCCGGCCAACAGTCTGCGGCCTCCGGGATCCCGGGTGTGCATCGCCAAGATCCTGGTGCCGAAGGCTGACGCGAAGTACTCCGGCGACCCATGCGGTGCCTCCAACCGGAAGAGCGCCGGAGGCAGGCACGGCGCGTCGGCCGGTGCTGAGGAAGCAGTCTGCTTACGCCGGCGAGACAAGTTCACCTTGTGGATGCTATATGCGTACGTCCAGTCGTCAAAGACAAGGTAAACGTAATGCTTCCGGCGACGCTTTCTCTTGGAACCAGACACTACTGCTTGCTTGCTTGCTGCACCCACCACCGGGCGGGCAAGGTTCATATTTCCTGGATTAGTCGTAGATCTGATTCCTTCGATTTCTTTCATACGCGTTGCCATTGGCTCTTCGTCGCTGTCATTGGATTTCGAACCCGAATCCATTGTCAAAGGGAAATCAATCTGGCCCAAATTCTCAAACCTAAAGAGGGCAACGAAAGGCAAAGAGACGGAAATCAACATGAAGCAGGTACGCACCTACAAGTCGACGATGGTACGGCGGCCATCAGTGTTGAGTATATGTGTTATGTGCATATTGTGTATTGGGCCTGCCTCCTAGTTCCTTGTATAGTCAAGGTCAATGGCCCACCTTTATACATCATATATACGTGCCTATGCACGAAGAGCAATACATCGTGCAATTCACATATTCTACATGGTATCAGTTTTTAGGTTTTAATCCTCGCATCCGCTGCCGCCGCCGCCGCGCGCCTCCTCTGGGCCGCCGCCGCCGCCTTCTCACCGCCGCCGCCCGTGCGTCTCCCGCACCGGTAGCGCCATCTCCCCACTTCTCCCGATCCCGCTAGCGCTTCCCGATCCCGCTAGCTCGACCCGATCGGTACCCGCTCGCTAGCCCGACACCACGCCGCCAACCCGCTAGCCCTCCCGATCGCTCGTCGTTGCGCCCGCTACCCTCCCGATCGCTCGTCGCTTGCGCCGCTCGTTGCTTGCGCCGCTAGCCGCCAACCCTCCCAATCGCTAGCTGCCAGCTTCGCCTGCTTCTCCCGGTACCGCCAGCTCCCGTACGCCGCGTCAAACACCCGCTTGCTAGCCGCCGCCTGCCCGCTTCGCCAAATCCGATCGCGCTAGCCGTGCCCGAATCCATGCAGTACAGGATCTCCGTCTAGCGCGTGCAGGAAGTCCGGCCGCTTCGTGCGTTGACCTGGACGTACATGCATGCAAGCACGTCCAATAGGTACATGCAACGGAGTAGCTAGGACCTGGACGGCGCTGCACCAATCAACCACATCAGCACGGCCGCACGGAAAACTCCTCCGCACGGATGCGTGATCCCACACGAGCGGTCGCCTCCTTAGGCCCCGATGGCCTTCGATCCGTCCGCCGCTGCCTCTGCCATCCCGCCGACGGCACCCTCTGGCGCGGCTCTGCCGCCGGCGTACTACTGCACGGCCCCGCCACCGCCAGCGATCTCCGGCCAGTCCCGCTACGGGCTCTCTGGCGCGGCTCCGCCGCCGGCATCCTACGGCGCGGCCCCGCCGCTGCCGGCGCTCTCCGGCCAGTTCTGCTATGGGCCCTCTGGCGCGGCTCCGCCGCCGGCGTCCTACGGCGCGGCCCCGCCACCGCCGGCGCTCTCCGGCCAGTCCGTCGTCGCCCCGCCATCGGCGCCGCCTCTGCCCGTCGACCCCTTGCTGTTGTGCGGGGCATTCGACGTGCCCGTTCCCACGTACGGGAATCCTACGTGCGGGGCTCCGTCTGTGTACGGGTTTCCCGGGTACTGGTGGGGGTCATCAGCAGGCCAGCAGGGTTTTCCGGCAGGTCATCCGGCTTACCCGGCACCGTAGTCGCAGCCGGGGATGCTACCCATTCCGTTTGGAGAGTACCCACAGCCGCAACCGAGCGGCGGCTACGACCTCCCCATGGCGTCTCCGTCCCCCTCGCCGGCCCTGCCGCCGACGCCCTGGGACCTGGTGCTCCTCCCCGCACTACATGCCGCTCCTACGCCGAATAACTACACTGGAGGTGGTGATTGGTACATGGACACCGGTGCTACGGCTCACATGTTTGCTCATCCTGATAACCTTGCCTCCTTCACTCCTGTCTCCACCGACCGCCGCATCATTGTCGGCGACGGTTCCACACTTCCTATCACACACATTGGACACACTTCTTTTTCTTCTAGTTCTACTCCATTATCTTTGTCTAACATACTTGTGTCACCTCATCTTATTAAGAATCTAATTTCTGTTCGTTGTTTCACTCGTGAAAATCCTGTTATCGTTGAATTTGACGAGCTTGGTTTTTGTGTCAAAGACGCTCGAACCAGGATGGTACTTCACCGATGTGACAGCCCCGACGAGCTCTATCCGGTGCACTCGCCTTCATCCACCACCACCGCACCGGTTTCTCTCTCCGCTGGAGTCGATCTCTGGCATGCTCGCTTGGGTCATCCCAACCCCGTCACACTTCGTCATATTCTTCGGAGTTTCAATTTCAGTTGCAATAAGATCGAGGATCACACTTGTCATGCCTGTCGAGTCGGCAAACATGTTCGTCTCCCGTTTAATAATTCCACCACCATTGCTTCTTTTCCTTTTCAGTTGATTCATAGCGATGTGTGGACTTCTCCGGTTCCCAGTAACTCGGGCTATTTATATTATCTGGTCATTCTTGATGATTATTCTCATTATGTGTGGACTTTTCCTTTGCGCAGAAAGTCGGATGCACTCTCTACCTTGACGGCTTTTTACTCCTATGTCCGCACGCAGTTTGGGCGTCCCATCCTTGCGCTTCAGACGGACAATGGAAAAGAGTTCGACAACCTCGCTTTCCGCACCTTTTTGTCGCATCACGGTACAATTTTCCGCCTCACATGCCTACACTTCACAGCAGAACGGTCGAGCCGAACGCGTCCTTCGCACTCTGAATGACTGCGTTCGCACGCTCCTGTTTCATGCCAACGTGCCGCCTCGTTTCTGGCCGGACGCACTCGCCACTGCATCACTTCTTCTTAACATTAGACCCTGCCGCCCACGGTGGAACTATGCACCTCACCATCTTCTCTTTGGTACGCCCCCGTCTTATGATGACTTGCGTATTTTTGGGTGCCTTTGCTATCCCAGCATTGCCGACACTGCTTCTCACAAGCTTGCACCTCGATTTGTCGCTTGCATCTTCATCGGCTACCCCTCTAACTCCAAGGGATATCGGTGCTATGATCCCGTCTCCCACCATGTGTTCACCTCTCGGCACGTTTACTTTGATGAGCATGTGTTTCCGTTTCACCAGGTACCCCCGGCTGTTCCTCCCGCCACCGGTGACGCGGGCTCCTCGATGCCTCTCCCAGGGCGCTCGCGCGCCTCTCTTGGCCCGCCCCCTGGCTTTGCGGCGCGTCCCCCGCATGCGGCGCCTCCTACAGCCGCGGCGCTGGCGCCCCCGGCGCCCCCGATGTTGGCGCCCGCGACCCTGCGGCTCCCCCGGTGCCCGCGGCTCCCCCGGCGCCCGCGGCCCCCTCGGCGCCCGCGGCCCCTGCGGCTCCCCCGGCGCCCGTGGCCCCCTCGGCGCCCGCGACCCCTGCGGCTCCCCCGGCGCCCACGGCCCCCTTGGCTCCCACGGCCCCCTTGGCGCCCACGGCCCCCTCGGCGCCCCCGGTGCCCGCGATCCCCATGGTGCCTGTGGCCGGTCCGGTCACCCGTGCCCGTACGGGCGTTTTTCGCCCGAGCTCCCGCTACGCCTCAGATGACTACGTCCATGCGGCGTCCACCTCTGAGCCGTCGCCGTTGCCGTCCTCCGTTCGAGCCGCTCTTCGTGACCCGCTCTGGATGGCTGCGATGCAAGAGGAGTTCGACGCCCTGTTGCGCAACCAGACGTGGCAGCTTGTTCCCCGTCCCCGGCACGCCAACGTGATTACCGGGAAGTGGGTCTTTAAACACAAGCTCCGTCCCGATGGTACCCTTGATCGCTACAAAGCGCGCTGGGTCGTGCGTGGCTTTCGACAGCGTGCTGGCATTGACTTCACCGACACTTTCGCTCCGGTCGTCAAGCCCGGCACGATACGCACGGTTCTCCACCTTGCGGTCTCCCGTGCTTGGCCGATGCACCAGATGGACGTCTCTAACGCCTTCCTCCATGGTCATCTCGAGGAGCAGGTCTTCTGCCAGTAGCCCACCCGGTTTGTTGACCCGACGCTTCCCGACCACGTGTGCCTGCTTTCGCGGTCCTTGTACGGACTCAAGCAGGCTCCGCGTGCTTGGTACCAGCGCATCGCGGCGTTTCTCCACCAGCTTGGGTTCCGCTCTACCCGCTCGGACGCCTCGCTCTTCGTCTATCATCAGGGCTCCGACACGGCCTACTTGCTGCTCTATGTCGACGACATCATCCTGACGGCATGTACAACTGGTCTCCTCAGTCAGCTCACGGCTTGTCTTCGCGCTGAGTTCGCCATCAAGGACTTGGGTCCTTTGCACTACTTCCTCAGTGTCGAGGTGGTGCGCCGTCCCGATGGCTTCTTCCTTCATCAGCGGAAGTACGCTCATGAGCTCCTGGAGCGCGCCGGCATGCTTAACTGCAAGCCTGCCGCTATGCCTGTTGATACGAAGGCCAAGCTTTCTGCCATGGATGGTTCTCCTGCTTCAGATGCTGCTTTCTATCGGTCTATCGTTGGTGCTCTTCAGTACCTCACTCTGACTCGACCAGAGATCCAGTATGCCGTGCAGCAGGTGTGTCTTCATATGCATGCTCCTCGAGACGTTCACTGGGCTGCGGTCAAGTGGATTCTCCGCTATGTCTGTGGCACTATGGATCTTGGCATCACGCTTCATGCCTCCGCCGACACCGCTCTCACCGCCTACTCCGATGCTGACTGGGCGGGCTGCCCTGATACTCGTCGCTCCACCTCGGGCTATTGTGTCTACCTTGGACCCTCACTTATCTCGTGGTTGTCCAAGCGGCAGCCTACGGTCTCTCGTTCCAGTGCTGAGGCTGAGTATCGCGCGGTGGCCAACGCCGTCGCCGAGTGTTCGTGGCTTCGCCAACTGCTTCAGGAGCTTTCTTGCCCTATTGACCGTGCCACGGTGGTCTACTGCGACAACGTCTCGGCGGTCTACCTTTCCGCTAACCCGGTGCATCATCGACGGACCAAGCATATTGAGTTGGATATTCATTTTGTTCGGGAACAGGTGGCTCTTGGCCATATTCGTGTTTTACACGTCCCTACTTCCCAACAATTTGCAGATATCATGACCAAGGGCTTGCCTACGGCGTCATTTGAGGAGTTCCGGTCCAGTCTTTGCGTCAGCCGCGGTGCCGCTTCGACTGCGTGGGGGTGTTGAGTATATGTGTTATGTGCATATTGTGTATTGGGCCCGCCTCCTAGTTCCTTGTATAGTCGAGGTCAATGGCCCACCTTTGTACATCATATATACGTGCCTATGCACGAAGAGCAATACATCGTGCAATTCACATATTCTACAATCAGATTTGACTTTGCAGTTGATTGTCTTGGGAGGCGAAGGCGGCGGTAGAGGCTGAGAGGCCAAGGGATTGGTTTTTTTATTTCTTTTGATTTGATGAGGGGTCGAAGGGACTGGTGGCTTTACCGAAAAAGGCTTTCGCCCCGCTTTATATATAAAGCAAATGCCCAAGCCAACATCCAACCAGGTTCACACCACACACACACACACAAACGAAAGTTCCAGACAATAAGTAGAGGGAGGGTTAATGCCGAGGGCACAGCTCAACAAGCCCAAAAGAAAAACAAAAAGGCACACGCGCCAGGAGATATGCAGTGTCTAGTCGGGCTCCGGCGGTGGCGGGGGGAGCGGGGGCACCAAGCGGAAGGCCATCGATCGAAGGTCGGCGAGGAGGGTGCTGATGACGTCCCGGTCCTGTGGGCGGCTAAGCTGCCGCCAGAGCTGCAAGTATCCATACAATTTAAAGATGGAGTCAGTAGCACGCCCAAGAGGCACCTTCTGGATGACTAGCTTATTGCGGATAGTCCACAACGTCCAGGCAAGGATCCCCACGCAAAGCCATCTAATATGCCTGTAGCGAGGGGGAGAGGCCTAAATCTCCACAAGCAGGTCAGGGACGTTGGTGTTGCACCACTGTCCCCCAACCGTTTCACGAAAACAGGACCAGAGGAACTGTGCCGTGTAGCACGAGAAGAAGATGTGGTTCGTATCCTCTACCGTGCCGCACATGGGGCACATCCCATCCCCAGGTCCATGGCGTTTAAGGACCTCCATGCAGGACGGGAGGCGGCCTCGGATCCATTGCCACAGGAAGATCCTGATCTTCAGGGGTAGGCGGATGTCCCAAATCAAACTGAAGGGCTCGGGGGCCGTCGATGGGGCGATAGCCACGTAAAGGGATCTGGTGGAGAAGCGTGTTGGGGAACGTTGCAGAAAAAAAAATTCCTACGGTTCCACCAAGATCCATCTATGAGTTCATCTAGCAACGAGTGATCGGAGAGAGATTGCATCTACATACCACTTTGTAGATCGCGAGCGGAAGCGTTCAAGGAACGGGGATGAGGTAGTCGTACACGACGTGATCCAAATCACCGGAGATCCTAGCACCGAACGGACGGCACCTCCGCGTTCAACACACGTACGGTCAGCGTAACGTCTCCTTCTTCTTGATCCAGCAAGGCAAAGGAGAGGTTGAGGAAGATGGCTCCAGCTGTAGCACGACGGCGTGGTGATGGTGAAGCTGCAGTACTCCGGCAGGGCTTCGCTGAGCTCTATGGAGGAGGAGGAGGTGTTGGAGAGGGAGAGGGAGGCGCCAGGGCAAAGGGTGCGGCTGCCCCCTTCCCCTCCCCCCTTTATATAGGCCCCCTGGGGGGGGGGCGCCGGCCCTGGGAGATTGAATCTCCCAAGGGGGCGGCGGCCAAGGGGGGTGGAGTGCCCCCCAAGGCAAGTGGGCGCCCCCCACCCTAGGGTTCCAACCCTAGGCGTAGGGGGTGGGCCTTGGGGGGCGCACCAGCCCACTAAGGGCTGGTCCCCCTCCCACTTCAGCCCATGGGGCCCTCCGGGATGGGTGGCCCCACCCGGTGGACCCCCGGGACCCATCTGGTGGTCCCGGTACAATACCGGTGACCCCCCAGATCATTCCTGATGGCCGAAACTGCACTTCCTATATATAATTCTTCACCTCCGGACCAATCCGGAACTCCTCGTGACGTCCGGGATCTCATCCGGGACTCCGAACAACATTCAGGTTACTGCATATACATATCTTCACAACCCTAGCGTCACCGAACCTTAAGTGTGTAGACCCTACGGGTTCGGGAGACATGCAGACATGACCGAGACGGCTCTCGGGCAATAACCAACAGCGGGATCTGGATACCCTTGTTGGCTCCCACATGCTCCACGATGATCTCATCGGATGAACCACGATGTCGAGGATTCAATTAATCCCGTATACGATTCCCTTTGTCAATCGGTATTTTACTTGCCCGAGATTCGATCGTCGGTATCCCAATACCTCGTTCAATCTCGTTACCGGCAAGTCACTTTACTCGTACTGTAACACATCATCTCGTGAACAACACCTTGATCACATTGAGCTCATTATGATGATGTCTTATCGAGTGGGCCCAGAGATACCTCTCCGTCATACGGAGTGACAAATCCCAGTCTCGATTCATGCCAACCCAACAAACACTTTCGGAGATACCTGTAGTGCACCTTTATAGTCACCCAGTTACGTTGTGACGTTTGATACACCCAAAGCATTCCTACGGTATCCGGGAGTTGCATAATCTCATGGTCTAAGGAATGATACTTGACATTCAGAAAAGCTCTAGCAAACGAACTACACGATCTTTGTGCTATGCTTAGGTTTGGGTCTTGTCCATCACATCATTCTCCTAATGATGTGATCCCGTTATCGATGACATCCCCATGTCCATAGTCAGGAAACCATGACTATCTATTGATCAACGAGCTAGTCAACTAGAGGCTTACTAGGGACACATTGTGGTCTATGTATTCACACATGTATTATGATTTCCGAACAATACAATTATAGCATGAACAATAGACAATTATCATGAACAAGGAAATATAATAATCCATTTATTATTGCCTCTAGGGCATATTTCCAACAGTCTCCCACTTGCACTAGAGACAATAGTCTAGTTACATTGTGATGAATCGCACACCCATGGAATTTTGGTGTTGATCATGTTTTGCTCTAGGGAGAGGTTTAGTCAACGGATCCGCCACATTCAGGTCCGTATGTACTTTACAAATCTCTATGTATCCATTTTGAACACTTTCACGAATGGAGTTGAAGCGACGCTTGATATGCCTGGTCTTCCTGTGAAACCTGGGCTCCTTCGCAAGGGCAATTGCTCCAGTGTTGTCACAGAAGAGAGTCATCGGGTCCGACGCATTGGGTATGACTCCTAGGTCGGTAATGAACTCCTTCACCCAGACTGCTTCTTGTGCTGCCTCCGAGGCTGCCATATACTCTGCTTCACATGTAGATCCCGCCACGACGCCTTGCTTGCAACTGCACCAGCTTACTGCCCCTCCATTCAAAATATACACGTATCCGGTTTGTGACTTGGAGTCATCCAGATCTGTGTCGAAGCTGGCGTCGACGTAACCCTTTACGACGAGCTCTTCGGCACCTCCATAAATGAGAAACATATCCTTAGTCCTCTTCAGGTACTTCAGGATGTTTTTGACCGCTGTCCAGTGTTCCTTGCCGGGATTACTTTGGTACCTACCTACCAAACTTACGGCAAGGTTTACATCGGGTCTGGTACATAGCATGGCATACATAATAGATCCTATGGCTGAGGCATAGGGTATGACACTCATCTCTTCTATATCTTTTGCCGTGGTCGGGCATTGAGCCGTGCTCAATCGCACACCTTGCAATACAGGCAAGAACCCCTTCTTGGACTGATCCATTTTGAACTTCTTCAAAATCTTGTCAAGGTACGTACTTTGTGAAAGACCGATGAGGCGTCTTGATCTATCCCTATAGATCTTGATGCCTAATATATAAGCAGCTTCTCCAAGGTCCTTGATTGAAAAACACTTGTTCAAATAGGCCTTTATGCTTTCCAAGAATTCTATATCATTTCCCATCAATAGTATGTCATCCACATATAATATGAGAAATGCTACGGAGCTCCCACTCACTTTCTTGTAAACGCAGGCTTCTCCATAAGTCTGCATAAACCCAAACGCTTTGATCATCTCATCAAAGCGAATGTTCCAACTCCGAGATGCTTGCACCAGCCCATAGATAGAGCGCTGGAGCTTGCATACCTTGTTAGCATTCTTAGGATCGACAAAACCTTCCGGCTGCATCATATACAATTCTTCCTTAAGGAAGCCGTTAAGGAATGCCGTTTTGACGTCCATTTGCCATATCTCATAATCATAGTATGCGGCAATTGCTAACATGATTCGGACGGACTTCAGCTTCGCTACGGGAGAGAAAGTCTCATCGTAGTCAACCCCTTGAACTTGTCGATAACCCTTAGCGACAAGTCGAGCTTTATAGATGGTCACATTACCATCCGCGTGTGTCTTTTTCTTAAAGATCCATTTATTTTCTATGGCTCGCCGATCATCGAGCAAGTCATTCAAAGTCCATACTTTGTTTTCATACATGGATTCTATCTCGGATTTCATGGCTTCTAGCCATTTGTCGGAATCTGGGCCCGCCATCGCTTCTTCATAGTTCGAAGGTTCACCGTTGTCCAACAACATGATTTCCAGGACAGGGTTGCCGTACCACTCTGGTGCGGAACGCGTCCTTGTGGACCTACGAAGTTTAGTAGGAGCTTGATCAGAAGTATCTTGATCATCATCATTAACCTCCTCTCTAATCGGTGCAGGCACCACAGGAACATTTTCCTGAGCTGCGCTACTCTGATTTTCAAGAGGTAGTACTTCATCAAGCTCTACTTTCCTCCCACTTACTTCTTTCGCGAGAAACTCTTTCTCTAGAAAGGACCCGTTTTTGGCAACAAAGATCTTGCCTTCGGATCTGAGCTAGAAGGTATACCCAACTGTTTCCTTGGGATATCCTATGAAGACGCATTTTTCCGATTTGGGTTCGAGTTTTTCAGGTTGAAGTTTCTTGACATAAACATCGCAACCCCAAACTTTCAGAAACGACAGCTTAGGTTTCTTCCCAAACCATAATTCATACGGTGTCGTCTCAACGGATTTTGACGGAGCCCTATTTAAAGTGAATGCGGCTGTCTCTAGAGCGTATCCCCAAAATGAAAGCGGTAGATCGGTAAGAGACATCATAGATCGCACCATATCCAATAGAGTGCGATTACGACGTTCGGACACACCGTTACGCTGAGGTGTTCCAGGCGGCGTGAGTTGTGAAACAATTCCACATTTTCTTAAGTGTGTGCCAAATTCGTGACTTAAATATTCTCCCCCACGATCTGATCGTAAGAACTTTATTTTTCTGTCACGTTGATTCTCAACCTCACTCTGAAACTCCTTGAACTTTTCAAAGGTCTCAGACTTGTGTTTCATTAAGTAGGCATACCCATATCTACTCAAATCATCGGTGAGAGTGAGAACATAACGATAGCCTCCGCGAGCCTCAACGCTCATTGGACCACACACATCTGTATGTATGATTTCCAACAAGTTGGTTGCTCGCTCCATTGTCCCTGAGAATGGAGTCTTGGTCATTTTTCCCATGAGGCATGGTTCGCATGTGTCAAATGATTCATAATCGAGAGACTCTAAAAGTCCATCGGCATGGAGCTTCTTCATGCGCTTGACACCAATGTGACCAAGGCGGCAGTGCCACAAGTATGTGGGACTATCGTTATCAACTTTACATCTTTTGGTATTCACACTATGAATATGTGTAACATCACGTACGAGATTCATTAAGAATAAACCATTAACCATCGGAGCATGACCATAAAACATATCACTCATATAAATAGAACAACCATTATTCTCGGATTTAAATGAGTAGCCATCTCGCATTAAACGAGATCCTGATACAATGTTCATGCTCAAACTTGGCACTAAATAACAATTATTGAGGTTTAAAACTAATCCCGTAGGTAAATGTAGAGGTAGCGTGCCGACGGCGATCACATCGACCCTGGAACCATTCCCGACGCGCATCGTCACCTCGTCCTTCGCCAGTCTCCGTTTATTCCGCAGCTCCTGTTTTGAGTTACAAATATGAGCAACGACACCGGTATCAAATACCCAGGAGCTACTACGAGCACTGGTAAGGTACACATCAATTGCATGTATATCACATATACCTTTAGTGTTGCCGGCCTTCTTATCCGCTAAGTACTTGGGGCAATTCCGCTTCCAGTGACCATTTCCCTTGCAATAAAAGCACTCAGTTTCAGGTTTGGGTCCATTCTTTGACTTCTTCCTGGCAACTGATTTACCAGTCGCGGCAACCTCCTTGCCGTCCTTCTTGAAGTTCTTCTTACCCTTGCCTTTCTTGAACTTAGTGGTTTTATTCACCATCAACACTTGATGTTCCTTTTTGATCTCCACCTCTGCAGATTTCAGCATTGAATACAACTCGGGAATGGTCTTTTCCATCCCCTGCATATTGTAGTTCATCACGAAGCTCTTGTAGCTAGGTGGGAGCGACTGAAGGATTCTGTCAATGACCGCCTCATCCGGAAGATTAACTTCCAGCTGAGTTAAGCGGTTGTGCAACCCAGACATCTTGAGTATGTGCTCACTGACAGAGCTATTTTCCTCCATCTTGCAGCTAAAGAACTTGTCGGAGACATCATATCTCTCGACCCGGGCATGAGCTTGGAAAATCAATTTCAGCTCCTCGAACATCTCATATGCTCCGTGTTGCTCAAAACGCTTTTGGAGCCCCGGTTCTAAGCTGTAAAGCATGCCGCACTGAACGAGGGAGTAATCATCAGTACGTGACTGATGGGCGTTCATAACGTCCTGGTTTTCTGGGAATGGTGCTTCACCTAGCGGTGCTTCAAGGACATAATCTTTCTTGGCTGCTATGAGGATGATCCTCAGGTTCCGGACCCAGTCCGAATAGTTGTTGCCATCATCTTTCAGCTTGGTTTTCTCTAGGAACGCGTTGAAGTTGAGGGTGACATTAGCGTGGGCCATTTGATCTACAAGACATATTGTAAAGATTTAGACTAAGTTCATGATAATTAAGTTCATCTAATCAAATTAATGAATGAACTCCCACTCAGATTTGACATCCCTCTAGTCATCCAAGTGATACATGATCCGAGTCAACTAGGCCGTGTCCGATCATCACGTGAGATGGACTAGTCATCATCGGTGAACATCTCCATGTTGATCGTATCTTCTATACGACTCATATTCGACCTTTCGGTCCTCCGTGTTCCGAGGCCATGTCTGTACATGCTAGGCTCGTCAATCCAACCTAAGTGTATTGCGTGTGTAAATCTGGCTTACACCCGTTGTATGCGAACGTAAGGACCTATCACACCCGATCATCACATGGTGCTTCGGAACGACGAACCTTAGCAACGGTGCACAGTTAGGGAGAACACATTTTTGATATTTTAATGAGGGATCATCTTATTTATGCTACCGTCGTTCTAAGAAAATAAGATGTAAAACATGATAAACATCACATGCAATCAAATAGTGACATGATATGGCCAACATCATCTCGCTCCTTTGATCTCCATCTTCGGGGCGCCATGTTCATCGTCGTCACCGGCATGACACCATGATCTCCATCATCATGATCTCCATCATCGTGTCTTCGTGAAGTTGTCACGTCAACTATTACTTCTACTACTATGGCTAACGCTTTAGCAATAAAGTAAAGTAATTACATGACGATTTAAGTTGACACGCAGGTCATAAATAAATAAAGACAACTCCTATGGCTCCTGCCGGTTGTCATACTCATCGACATGCAAGTCGTGATTCCTATTACAATAACAAGATCATCTCATACATCACATACATGATTCATCACAACTTCTGGCCATATCACATCACAAAGCACTTGCTGCAAAAACAAGTTAGACGTCCTCTAATTGTTGTTGCAAGTTTTTACGTGGCTGTTATAGGTTGCTAGCAAGAACGTTTCTTACCTACGTTGAAAGCCACAACGTGATTTGTCAACTTCTATTTACCCTTCATAAGGACCCTTTTCATCGAATCCGCTCCAACTAAAGTGGGAGAGACAGACACCCGCCAGCCACCTTTTGCAACTAGTGCATGTTAGTCGGTGGAACCAGTCTCACGTAAACGTACGTGTAAGGTTGGTCCGGGCCGCTTCATCCCACAATACCGCTGAAGCAAGATAAGACTAGTAGCGGCAAGAAAAATTGACAAATCTACGCCCACAACAAATTGTGTTCTACTCGCGCAAGAAGAACTACGCATAGACCTAGCTCATGATGCCACTGTTGGGGAACGTTGCAGAAAACAAAAATTTTCCTACGGTTTCACCAAGATCCACCTATGAGTTCATCTAGCAACGAGTGATCGGAGAGAGATTGCATCTACATACCACTTTGTAGATCGCGAGCGGAAGCGTTCAAGGAACAGGGATGAGGTAGTCGAACACGACGTGATCCAAATCACCGGAGATCCTAGCACCGAACGGACGGCACCTCCGCGTTCAACACACGTACGGTCAGCGTAACGTCTCCTTCTTCTTGATCCAGCAAGGCAAAGGAGAGGTTGAGGAAGATGGCTCCAGCAGCAGCACGACGGCGTGGTGATGGTGGAGCTGCAGTACTCCGGCAGGGCTTCGCCGAGCTCTATGGAGGAGGAGGAGGAGGTGTTGGAGAGGGAGAGGGAGGCGCCAGGGCAAAGGGTGCGGCTGCCCCCTTCCCCTCCCCCTTTATATAGGCCCCCTGGGGGGGCGCCAGCCCTGGGAGATTGAATCTCCCAAGGGGGCGGCGGCCAAGGGGGGTGGAGTGCCCCCCAAGGCAAGTGGGCGCCCCCCCACCCTAGGGTTCCAACCCTAGGCGCAGGGGGTGGGCCTTGGGGGGTGCACCAGCCCACTAAGGGCTGGCCCCCCTCCCACTTCAGCCCATGGGGCCCTCCGGGATGGGTGGCCCCACCCGGTGGACCCCCGGGACCCATCTGGTGGTCCCGGTACAATACCGGTGACCCCTAGATCATTCCCGATGGCCGAAACTGCACTTCCTATATATAATTCTTCACCTCCGGACCAATCCGGAACTCCTGTGACGTACGGGGTCTCATCCGGGACTCCGAACAACATTCGGGTTACTGCATATACATATCTTCACAACCCTAGCGTCACCGAACCTTAAGTGTGTAGACCCTACGGGTTCGGGAGACATGCAGACATGACCGAGACGGCTCTCGGGCAATAACCAACAGCGGGATCTGGATACCCATGTTGGCTCCCACATGCTCCATGATGATCTCATCGGATGAACCACGATGTCGAGGATTCAATTAATCCCGTATACGATTCCCTTTGTCAATCGGTATTTTACTTGCCCGAGATTCGATCGTCGGTATCCCAATACCTCGTTCAATCTCGTTACCGGCAAGTCACTTTACTCGTACCGTAACACATCATCTCGTGAACAACACCTTGATCACATTGAGCTCATTATGATGATGTCTTACCGAGTGGGCCCAGAGATACCTCTCCGTCATACGGAGTGACAAATCCCAGTCTCGATTCATGCCAACCCAACAAACACTTTCGGAGATACCTGTAGTGCACCTTTATAGTCACCCAGTTACGTTGTGACGTTTGATACACCCAAAGCATTCCTACGGTATCCGGGAGTTGCATAATCTCATGGTCTAAGGAATGATACTTGACATTCAGAAAAGCTCTAGCAAACGAACTACACGATCTTTGTGCTATGCTTAGGTTTGGGTCTTGTCCATCACATCATTCTCCTAATGATGTGATCCCGTTATCAATGACATCCCCATGTCCATAGTCAGGAAACCATGACTATCTATTGATCAACGAGCTAGTCAACTAGAGGCTTACTAGGGGACACATTGTGGTCTATGTATTCACACATGTATTATGATTTCCGAACAATACAATTATAGCATGAACAATAGACAATTATCATGAACAAGGAAATATAATAATCCATTTATTATTGCCTCTAGGGCATATTTCCAACAAAGCGGCCGGAGGGTTCCAGTCGCCAGGAGATGGCGTCCAGAGAGTCGGTAACGTCTATAGGTAGGAGGGCGATGTCCTGGAGGAGTGAATCCCAAGCCGCAACCTCAAGGGGGCCAAAGGGGCGGCGGAAAGCAAGGCGCCCTAAGTCAATAAGGGCCGTCTCGACAGAGACCCGAGGGTCTACAACAATGTCGAAGAGGACTGGAAATCGAGCGGCAAGGGGGGTGTCGTCCAGGCATCTATCTAGCCAGAACAAGGTCGAGGACCCAGTACCCACCGAGATGGAAGTGCCAATGCGCAAAACTGGCAGCAGCTGGACGACGGCTTGCCAAAACTGGGAGCCGCCAGTGCGCTGACAAAATGCGAGAGGCTGTCCACGTAGGTACTTGTTCTGGATTATGGTGAGCCAGAGACCCCCATCTCCATTGGCAATGTGCCAGAGCCAACGGGTCAGAAGGGCAATGTTCATGCGCCGGGAGGACAAAATCCCAAGACCGCCCTGGTCCTTGGGTTTGCATATATCTGGCCAGCTGACCATGTGGTACTTCTGCTTATCCCCGTCGCCAGCCCAGTAGAATCTAGATTGGTATTTGGCTATCTCCTGGTGCAGGGTTTCATGGAGGCTATAGAAGCTCATGAGAAACCAAAGGAGGCTAGCGAGCGAAGAGTTGATAAGGATCACGCGAGCCGCCTTAGATAGCCAGCGTCCTTTCCAAGGCTCAACGCGGTGCTGCATACGGGTCACCGTGGGGCGAAGATCAGCCACGGTGAGGCGCGAATCACTGATGGGGATCCCCAGATAGGTCGTGGGGAAAGAACCCAGCCGACAGTTTAGTCGGTTAGCGATAGCCTGTGCTTCCTCCAGGGGAAACCCGAGGACCATCACTTCGCTCTTATCGAAGTTGATGGTTAGGCCCGACATTTGTTGGAAGCACAGGAGGAGGAACTTCAGGTTAGTGATATCTAGTGCGGATCCCTCAACCATGATAATGGTATCATCCGCATATTGAAGGAGGGAGACCCCTCCTCCTCCTACAAGGTGGGGAACTAAGCCGTGGATATGGCAAGAAGCCTTGGCCTTATCCAGGATGGATGCCAGGGCATCGACCACCATGTTGAACAAGAACGGGGAGAAGGGGTCACCCTGACGAACCCCACAGAGGGTAGGGAAGTAGGGTCCAATGTCCCCGTTGATGTTCACCGCGGTCCGGCCACAGGAGACAAGCTGCATGACACGGGTCACCCAACGATCGTCGAAGCCCTTGCGAAGCAGCACTTCCCGCAGGAATGGCCAGTGGACCGTGTCATAGGCCTTGTGAAAGTCTAGCTTGAGGAAGACCGCGCGCTGGCGTTTTGTACGGACCTCGTGAAGGACCTCGTGAAAGACTAACACTCCATCGAGAATGAATCGGCCTTGTATGAAGGCGGATTGATTCAGGTGGGTAATCGTGTCAGCTAGAAGGGTCACCCTATTGGCGTACCCTTTGGCCAAGATCCGGAAAATCACGTTAATCACTGTGATAGGTCGGAACTGGCGAATATCCGAGGCGCCCAGGACCTTGGGGATGAGGGTCACAATCCCATAATTGAGTCGCCCAAGGTCCATTGAGCCCGAATAGAATTCATCGAACAGAGCCATGACCTCCGGCTTGATGGTAGCCCAGAACGTTTCAAAGAACGTCACTGGTAGACCATCCGGACCCGGGGCCGAGGAGGGGTTCATCCCCTTAATGGCTGCGAGGACCTCGGCCTCATCGAACGGGGCCACTAATGCCGCGTTGGCCTCTGCCGAGACCAATTGCAACCCCGACCAAATGTCGGGGGCCAGACTAGCCCCTCCCCGTGGGGTGGGGGTAAATAGGGCTTTATAGAAGCCGTCTACGTGGGTACGGATGGCCGAGGGGAGAACGATAGGAGTCTCGCCATCCCATAGGCAGTGGATGGAGTTACGCCGACGCCGGCCATTCGCCACCGCCCGAAAGTAGGCGGTGTTGGCATCCCCCTGAAGTACCCACCTCTGGGTGCCTCGGAGACGCC
This sequence comes from Aegilops umbellulata, assembly GCA_032464435.1. NCBI lineage: Eukaryota > Viridiplantae > Streptophyta > Magnoliopsida > Poales > Poaceae > Aegilops > Aegilops umbellulata. The sequence goes on from CP136060.1 coordinate 335,954,902, forward strand.
AGTAAGCTTCTTCATCGGTGTAGATGGTGGAGAGCTGGTCTTCTAGGTCGTAACATAGCATCCACTCATCCGGGGAGATCCCGGTCGAGTCGGCGCGGGCGTCCAGGGCTTGGATAGCCACCTTTTTGCGCTCTCTAAGATCCCGACCAAGGTTTGCCCCCCAGCCCTTCATGAATTGGCGGGCAAGCTTGGCGCAGAAATGCCACGAGTCGATAGCGGACATGGATCGATGGGGGGCAGATCGGGCAAAAATCCAGCGGGCGACGACAGCCTCCCTGAAGCCGGCCTGATTGAGCCAGAAGGGCTCGAACCGGAAACGTGGCACGGTGGGGGGCCGCTCGTCGGTGGTGGAGAGGAGGAGGGGGACATGGTCAGACCCGATCCGGGTGACTGCCCGGAGCGATGCCAGGGGGCAGCGTAATTCCCATTCCGGGGAAACTAGGACACGATCCAGTACGGATTGTGTCGGGATAATCTGTCAGTTCGTCCAGGTGAACCTGGCACCCGTCCGATCAAGTTCGCGGAGCCCCAGCTCCGCGATCCAATCGTTGAATAACTGCATCCGAGGGAAGTTGATCCGATCATTATTCTTCTCATCCGGGGATCGGATGAGGTTAAAGTCTCCGCCCACTAGAACTGGGAGGAGGGAGTTAGCGATCTTAAGTCGCAACTCAGTGAGAAAGGCCGGGGAGCGGCGGTGGTCCGCCGGGCCATAGATAATAATGACCTCACATTTGAAATTTAGGGCGCGTTCGTAGATCTCCATACTAACGAAGAATTCGCCCCGGTCCATGCCACCCACCTCAAAGGAGGCATCCTTTACCCCTAAGAGGATGCCGCCAGAATGGCCTGAGGTCCCGCTAGAAGGGAGCCAGTGCCAAGCGAAGAGGTGGGAGCTGAGCCGCTCAAGCTCCTAAAGGGAGAACTCAGTGCGCAAGGTTTCCTGGATGGCGATGATGTCAATGTGTTCGTCACGAATGTACTCTATGAGTTGGCGGCGACGACCATCATGGCCGAAGCCGTGGATGTTCCAGAACAGGGCCCGCATCTAAGCCCCCATCGGGGGGCTGCTTGACCCCAGGACACGGGAAGCGCTTTGAGCGCGGAGGGCTGCAGTATGCGAACGGGTGCGTCCACGGACAATCCCGTCGGCCACCGAAGGGGCTAGACCCGCGGGGGGGGGGGGGGGGATGGGCGTCCCTTCAGGGGGCCGGAGGAGGCGAGCCCGGGTCTCAGCGAGCTTGCCGTCCAGGATCTCTCGGGCCCTAATGGCCGCGATCTGTTCTAGGGGGGACCAACTTCCCCCCTGAAAACTATGGCCGAGTCATTGGCCACCTTACCGAGGTGGCCAAGTGGAGCAGCCTCAAGAGCGGAAAATGAACATCTAGAGGAACTGGGGAGGTCGGAGTCCGCACCTGACTCGAGGTTCTGGACCGCCGCGCGGAGCTCCGCGCGCTCGACGATGGACGGCGCCGGGGAGTCGGACGGCCGCGCCGCATCGAGGCGGGCACTACGACGGGTGGACGTCACCGGCGTCGAGGTGGAGCGGGGCCGCCTGGCGTACGCCACCGTCGGAGGGGGGTGCATGGAGGCCGGCGAGGAGACGTCCACAGCCACCGAGGCGGACGGAGAGGGCGGCGAGGAGAGGGGCCGTCGGAGGCCACCTGCTGAGCGGCCGGGTCGGCGAGCTCCCGGTTGACACCGATCGTGACCCCCGCGGGTGGGGGGGGGGGACGAGGTAGGTGCAACGGGGACCTCACATCCGCCACCGCCAGTGGGGGCCGGGAAGGATGGGCCGGCGGGGGACGACGGGTCCGGCCCCGACGGCGAGGCGCGGTGGGCGGAGACGATGCAGGGTGAGCGGGGCGACGACGGAGGGGAGACGAGAAGGCCCACAATGGAGATGTCACTAGCCGACTCCGACGGAGACTGAGAGGGCATGACCGGTGGGATGGCCAAGCGGAGGGCCACCGCGAGGTCAGCGGCCGACACTCGAGTGCGCCCCGCCCCGGAGCCGCCACGACCCGCTGGTGGGTTGGATGGCTCCCGGGAGGGGGAGCGGGAGTGCTCCGAGCCGTCCTCATCATCGCCGGGGTCGTCGAGGCGGGAGTGGCGCGAGCGTCGGCGGTGGGAGTCGTCGGCATCGGCTGGGCCACCCCCCAGGTGGCTGTCATCAGAGAAGCGAGGGCGGCCGACGTGGTTCGGAGGCTCGGGGCAGATCTTGAGGTCGTAGCCGTCGTCGTTGAAGAAGACTCGGATCGTGATGTGGAGCTTGGAGGAGTCCAGGCATTTCACCTTGACCCAGATCTCCTCCTCCTTGCGTAAGGAGAGCTCGTCGACCACCACCACCTTGCCAAGGATTTTGGACATGCTGCGGATGACTCGCTCAGACCGGGCCACATCTGGCAGGCCGGAGATGAGGAGCCACGCAGTGTCCAGGACAGCGACAGCCTTGGGATCCCAACGCGGTTCAGAGATGTTCACCACAATGTCGTTGAGGGCCAGGGTGATGTTGTTGCTGCGGGTACAGAATTCCATACTCATGGCGTCGGGGAAGATCACCGAGAAGGCGTTGGAGGTGGTGGGGGTTACCTGCCAATCCCACGTGCATCTGCACAAGTGGTTGAGCTCGGCCTCAAGCAGCTCCGGGGTGGCGACGACCTCGCCCACGACCGTCACAATCGCCCTCAGCGAGGGGGAGGGAGGGGGGATCTCTGGCACCTCGATGTGGAAGAAGGCCATGTCCTCAATGCCATGACCGTACATCATGAGCTCCACCGACACCGGGCGGTCCGGACAGAGAATCGCGGGATGCCCGGAATCCTTGCACAGGTAGCACATCGGGGGATTGGGACAAGCCACCTGGAAGTGGCCGGACACGCCGCAGTTGAAGCACGGCGGGCCGTCGGGAGGGGCGTTGGTGCCCGGTGGAGGAGCCGCGGCGGCGGTGGATGCGGCAGCCTGAGGGCGCGGGGGACCCTTCTTCTTCTTCTTCTTGGGCCCCTGGCGTCCTCGGTTGCCATTACCGACGTTAGACGGCGGGAACACAGCCTGGGTGTGGGGCGGCTGGTAGCGACGGGTGGTCTGCGAGTTGTTGGAGTTGGCGACGGGAACTGGACGGGACGGGGAGGGGGACCAAGTCCGGCGGTGGGTCGGCGACGGGGACCGCCGACGCGAGGCCGGCCGCGGCGCCCCGGCCGGCGACCGACCACGGTCCCGCGACTCCGCCCGAGGGGAGGAGCGGCGAGCCGGGGAACGCGAGCGGCGGTCGTCACGGATCGGCGAGCGGCGCGAGGGGCGGGGGGAAGGGCGGCGGGACTCGCGTGTCGGGAGCGCCGAGCCGCCGGGAGGACAACTGTTGCCTCAGATCGGCCTCGCGCCGGTGACCCTCGGGGGAGGGACGGGGCGGGTCGCGGCGCTCGTCCGCCCGACGCTTGGGGCGCCCCGCGTCATCCCCCCACTCCCGAGTCATGGGTGGCGAGGGGGGGGGGGGAAGTGGGCGGGGGGAGGATGGCGGCGTCGTCGAGAGGAGGTCGGCGCGAGACGGCAAGTACCAGGGTGCGGCAGGGGTTTGGCGGCACGGGTGGGGGGATTAGTGGTGGGCGGGGAAACCCTACAGGAGGCCAAATGGACCGCCTGTACGGGCCCACGGCCGCCAGGGGACGGGGATGGGCCAGGCGGGACAGATCAGGCCGGCCAAGCCGGCCCACCCCAGCCTCCGAGGCCGGCAACCCGTGGGCGGCACCCGCACCCACCATCCCGAGGGGACGGCCTGCAGCCAGGCCCGTGGGCCGGCCCAGGAGCACAGCGGCCCGGTACGAACGCCCCAGGGTGACCAAGCGGGGCGCAAGGGTTTCCCCGAGCACCGCCGCGGTGGCCGCCAGCGGGGACGAACGGGGGCGGCGAGGGGACAACGGAGCGGGGGTGCGGCCATGGAGATGGGGCCCGGAGGGCCTACGGGGAGGGGGGGGGAAGAAGGGCCGGAAGGGAGTCCGACGGGAGAGGATCGGCGCGAGCTCGGGCGGGATCGGCGCGAGCTCGGGCAGGATCGCCGGAGTCGGACCGGCCGCATCAGAGGAGGTCGGAGCAGAGGAGGGCACGGTCGGAGACGCGGGTTTCCAGGATGCGAGAGCCGGGCCACGGTCAGCCCGGCCGGCAACCCCCCAACTGCCTGCGCGACGTCGCCGGGAGGGCAAGCCCGACCAAAGGCCGCGCCTTGCAGTTTCCGTGCCGGGGAGGCAGCAGGAGGAAGACGCCGGCGCCGTCCCGACCCACGGGCGGCCGAACTCCCACCCCTGGGAGTAGGGCCACCGGCGAGGACAGGAGGCAGCCGCGGCGGGGCCTTGGGGGGAACCCGATCCGGGCATACGACGGGGCGGCCAGCGGCGACGTCTTCGGCCTCGGCGAGGTCGTCCCACATCAGCCGCGGAGGGCCGGAGGGAGGGGACGGCAAGGGGACGGGGGCGACGGACGCCGGGGGGCGAGGCACGAGTCCGGAGACGGAGGGGAGGGCGGCGGCAGGGCAGCCCCAGCGCCCGCGTCGCCAGTCGCTAGAGCCATCCGTAGCCCCCCTTTTTATGATTATACTGGTGGCTTTATAAGGCCAAATTTGGTTTCAAGGGATCCTTACCCGGGTCGAAGAACGAGTAACGTGAATACTGGACTCTAGAGAGAGCAATATTCTGTCTACACTTTTTCTTTGGTGCAACCCCTTAAACAAATGGATGATTCAAATTTTTATCCCTTCATAAACAAAGGTAGAATAGACATTATCTAAGAGTCATCCCACGGGACGCCGAGCGCACCGTACGGGGCCCGTCTATGCCCGTGCGTTTCGTACACGCCTATTTTTTTCCATGTACGTCGTACATGCCATGTGTATGCCTGTGCACGCCATATGTGGAAGGCGGCTCGTGAATCCACGTCACTCGCCATTATGCCAGCGTGGATAGGCCGCTCGCCTGCGCCCGCCTACCACCCTTTACTCCGTGTCGATTCGCGCGTGGCACGGATTCACATGGCAGCGCATGGCCACCCGCGCCGCTCGCCATTACTCGGGCGTGGACTGCCGCTCGCCTGCGCCCGCGTGCCGCTTCTACTCGACGGGATTAGCGAGCAGCGTGGCTTCGCTCGGTGGCGCATGGCCGCTCGGCTGGGCATGCCATCGATCCGCCATTAAAGACCCCTTCCACCTAACACCCCTCCTCGCCGTTAGGCTGGTCATAGTGGGGAGTAACTTATACTAGTGTCATGCATATGACACTAGTCTAAGTTGCTACTTTCATAGTGCAAAGTAACATAGTAGTAGTGTCATAGAGGACTTCATTAATTAGCTTATAGACTCATATTGTCTTGGAAAACGCTATGTTACAGTAACATATTATGTTACCACTTTTCATTAACTATATTGCCACATAAGTAAAATTTTCTCGAAGTATGCTATGTTACTTGCTAAGTTTATAAAACCCAGCCCTGTCGCCGTACTCGCCCTCCTCTCGCCCAGATCGCCTTCTCTCGCCCTCCCTTTCTCCACCTATGACTCGCCCGAACCTGATGATCTACGAGGCGAACGAGCTGGCGCACTTCGGCATCCCCCCTCTGGTGCCCGAGGTCGGCTCGCACCTCTTCATGCACACCGTCGGGCTCTATAGGGCGCGACTGCCGGCGGAGATGCAGGAGGACCCTCGCTGCGCCCCCGAGAACCACAATTAGCTGGCACTGCTCGCCGAGGACTTCGAGCGGCGATTGCACGCGTTCAAGGGCCTTTGACCGCCGTCGAAGCACAACCGACGCCGATGGAATTAGATTTGGGACGGGCGCACTTGTCAAGAGGTGGTAGCCCCGTACCACATGCAGGCCGCGCCGGTGCCGTTCCACCGCCGCCCGGTGGAGGTTATTAGGCGTTTCGCTACGGCAAGGCGCGCTCTACATGCCTGTCATTTGGCGTGGGTGCACGCGGGGCAGGTCGTGGCCGTGCCTCAGTCTGTCTAATCGGTGCCCTGAGCAGTTCTACCGCTTGGGACTTAGCCGCCCAAGCGTCCAAGGCCAGGCGGTTGCATCGGTGCTATACCGCTCAATCACCGCACATAGGGGTGACACCCTACTGTTTCAAAGCAGTGGTTGAGCGGTGGCTGGGCGGTTGTTCCGGTTGTTCACACCGACCGGTACTACCGCCCTCTCGCCCGGTTGTACCGCCTGGTAGGGTTCTGCAGGTAAACTATGAGTTCCGGTTGTACCGGGACGAGGAGCGGTTGTACATCTTCAGTGCTGATTTCGCAGTAACGGTTAGATTTTAGGGTTGCTTATATAAGGGTGGTTCTTCCACCTACCACATTTACCTCTTACCTCTCTCACTCCACCATTAATGCCACTCAAGCTCTCTTTCCCGATCTCTCTCTCTCTCTAGCCACTCAAACTTTTTGATTTGCTAGGGATTGAAGGAGGAGACCTAGATCTACACTTCCACCAAAGGATATTTGTTTCCCCCATACTTTTTTGTGTGGATTTTGTTACTCTTGGGTGTTTGAGTACCCTAGACGGTTGAGGTCACCTCGGAGCCACATTCCATTGTGGTGAAACTCCGTGGTTTCGTTGGGAGCCTCCAATTCAGTTGTGGAGAGAGCCCCAACCTTGTTTGTAAAGGTCTGGTCGCCGCCTCCAAGGGCACCAATAGCGGAATCACGACATCTCGCATTGTGTGAGGGTGTGAGGAGAATACGGTGGCCCTAGTGACTTCTTGGGGAGCATTGTGCCTCCACACCGCTCCAACGGAGACGTACTTACCCTCAAAGGAAGGAACTTCGGTAACACATCCTCGTCTTCACCGGCCCCCACTCTTGGTTATCTCGTACCTTTACTTGTGCAAGCTTAATATTGTGTTGTATCTCTTGATTGCTTGTATGCTCGTTGTTGTCGCATCATATAGGTTGCTCACCTAGTTGTATATCTAGACAACCTACTTTGATGCAAAGTTTAAATTGGTAAAGAAAAGCTAAAATTGTTAGTTGCCTATTCACCCCCTCTAGTCAACTATATCGATCCTTTCAATTGGTATCAGAGCCTCGTCTCTTTATTAAGGACTTTGCCATCTGAGGAGTATGGTTCACATCGTAGACGGTGGGGAGGAGCACTCCGGTGTGAATTCGTTCTCGTCTACCACTGATGGGGCAACCGCGGTCTCTCGTGAGGAGTTCAATGTGGCTTTGGACACATTGAGAAACTCCATGACAGCCGAGGTCAAAGGCATGTTTAAGAACTTTCTTGATGGTCTCAAATTATCCACCACACTGTTGGAAGTGGTCGATCCCACTAATAAGGTGACATATGCTAACTCCGACAAGGGGGAAGCTACTAGTGAGAAAGTTCCTTTGTCTAGTGGTAAAAATGGTAGTGGCATCTTTGCCCATGTGGAACCACCTCATACTTATGGAGGACCAATTCCCTCCACTCATTTAAATCATGCCGACCCTCCTCCTAAGATTGTGAAAAATGAGGATTTTGATGCTTGGGTATATCACTTTAAACGTCATTTAAACCATGTTAATACTAACCTTTGGAGGATCATTGAGCAAGGTTTTTATCCGCATGACCCAAGCAACTTCACCCCTAGAGAAGCCGCAAATCATCAATTCAACGAGAATGCTCTCTTCCTCATCTAAGATGCAATTCCATCCGAAGATCTTGCACGTCTCCAACCTTTCACCATGGCCAAGGAATCATGGCACCATGTTGTTTCCCTTTACAAGGAAAGCTCAAGCATTCAACGCTCCAACTATGAAGTGGTGCAAGATGAAGCCGATGAGTTTGCAATGAATGAAGATGAAGAACCTTGTGAGCTTTACCGGAGGTTAACCACTCTCGCGGTCTCACTTCGAGATCAGAGCAAGGATACAGATGACAATTGGATCAAACGCAAGTTCCTCAAGGCCATGATGCCTTATCACAAGGCCATGTCCTCCGTCATCCATCAAAGACCGGACTTCCACACCTTGTCCTCAAGTGAAGTCTTGGACGAGTCTGTGGCAATGAGGATCTTGGACAAGACCGCCGATAATGCGGTGTTGCGTTCTCAAAGAGCTAAGAAGCCCAACCTTGCTTTGAAGGCCAAGGTTAGTGTGGAAGAAGAGGATGAAGAGGAAGAAGAGGAGAGTAACCCTGAAGATACAAAATATGCTTATCATGAGCACATGGCTCTCGCTTCAAGGCAATTTTGGAGCAAGAGGAACTCAAGGCCCAACTTCAACAAGAACAACTCAAGTGGGCACGAAGAGCAAGCAACGAGTGAGGACTTGCTATAATTGTGGCAATGTGAGCCATTTTGTTGTGGAGTGTCCTTATGAGAAGAGGGAAGACATTGGTGGCAAGCTCATCCGTAAAGACAAGGCCAAGTCCTTCCCCAACAAGAGAAACTTCACCAAGAAGACTCCTCCCAAGGGGTTGGTGGCACAAGAAGAGTACAATGAGGATGATGATGACGATGAAGACGGTGAGTCGGTTGCCATGGCCTCCGTTGCCATTACGAAAACTCCACGGGTGTCTCTCTTCGACTCACCCAATGAGAACATCACCGCCAAGTTCCTCATGGCTAAAGCCACCAACAAGGTAACCCCCAACATCAAAACTACCATCATTACAAATCCTTCTTTGACGGATTGCATTGATGAAAGTGAGGGGACCAATGTGGAGGAAAATGAATTTGAGTCTTTTATGAGTAAGCTCAAGGGTAAATCCAAGAAGCACTTTGTTGCTCTCTTGCAACAACTTGGTGAAGCCAATGACATGATCGAGGCTCACGAAGATACCATCTCTAAGATGGAGGGGCATAGTCGTGACTATGCCGATGCGATTTCGGATCTCTCCAATGCTCTTGAGGAAGAGCGCGATCATCGTTTGGCTCTTGAGGAGTCATACAACGAGAACCATGCTAAATTGAAGAAAGATCTTGATCATGCTCTTGTTGTATCTCGTGTGCTAAACTCCGAGAAAGCCAAGCTTGGGGTTGATCTTGCTAGACTCAAAGAGGAGTTTTATTTACTTGACAAGGCTCACAAGGTCTTGAAGGGTGATCATGCTAGCCTCAAAGAGTCTCATGATCAACTCCAAGTAAAGCTAACTAAGGAGAAAGCCACTTTTCCTCATATGGTCTTAATTGATAATGCAAATGCTACTAACCCTTGTTGTGAGCATGTGCATCTTGTTGGGGAGAATGCAAAGTTGAAGGAGCAACTTGAGAAAGGCCTTGTGTCGTGCATACAAGGTGAGAAGAACCTCAACGGCCTTTTGAGCAATCAAAAGGAAGTTGTGGCCAAGGAAGGGATTGGGTTCACATCCAAACCCAAGTACAAGAAGAAGAATGACAAGGCCAAACGACCTCCTCCTCTCAAGCAAACCTTCGTGAAAGAGGGAGAGGGCTCTCCTAAGGAGAAGAAGAACAATGTGAAGGGTGGTGGTGTCAAGAAGGGCAACGCCACCTCTTCCAACAAAGCCATCGACTTTAACCCTTCTTATGTGTTATGCCGTGCTAGTGATGGACATGTTTATGCTAAATTTGTTGGTTCTCCTTATGAGTACATTGAATGGTCTATTTGGGTTCCTGAGACCCTTGTTACTAACATCAAAGGACCCATTACAAAATGGGTACCTAAAACCAAGCATTGATCTATTGTAGGTGTTTGCTTCCGGTGGGGCATCATGGTTGCTCGATAGTGGAGCCACTAATCATATGACCGGAAGCAAGGACTTGGTGATGGACGTGCACAAGATTCCTTCTATGCTCATCAATGTCGAGTGGGGTGATGCCTCATCCTCTAAGGTATGGGGACTTGGCAAGGTTGTCATTTCATGATCTCACGATCGAGAAGGTCATTCTTGTTGTGTCCCTTGCATACAATTTACTTTCTGTTTGTCAACTTGCAATCATGGGGTTTGCTACTTTCTTTGATATTGATACCATGGCCATCTTGTGGAGCAAGACTCTTAAAGTAGCCTTTGTTGGGCATGTCGAGAATGGTCTCTATGTGATTAACTTTTCGGAGCGACTCACTAAGACCACGACATGCCTAATGGCTAAAGTTGACGTGGGATGGCTTTGGCATCGCCGCTTAGCCCATGTAAATATGAGATCTTTGAAAAGTCTTCTCAAGGGGGACCATGTCCGTGGACTAACAAATGTTAGTTTTGCCAAAGATCGTGCTTGCAGTGCCTGTATCGAAAGAAAGCTACATGAGAAGGCTCACCCTCCCACGACTATCGTCTACTCAAAGAGGCCTTTGGAGCTCCTTCACTTGGATCTCTTTGGGCCTCCATCCTTTGATAGTCTTGGGGGTAGGAAGTATTGCTTGGTGATTGTGGATGATTATTCAAGATACACTAGGGTATACTTCTTCAAGAGGAAGAGTGAGACCCAAAAAACCGTCATTGACTTTGCAAATGAAGCCCAACGCCAACACAATGCAAAGATTTTAACAATAAGAAGTGACAACGGCACCGAGTTCAAGAACTACACCTTGGATGAGTTTCTTAGTGATGAGGGGATCAAGCATCAATATTCCGCACCTTACACCCCTCAACAAAATGGTGTAGCGGAGAGGAAGAACCGAACGTTGATGGATGCGGCAAGGACCATGATGGCGGAGTTCAAGTCTCCATACAACTTTTGGGCCGAAGCCATCAACACCGCATGTCATGCATCCAATCGGCTCTATCTCCGCAAAGGCTTGAACAAGACTCCATATGAGATACTCACTGGTAACAAGCCCAACCTCAAGTACTTTCGGGAGTTTGGGTGTAAGTGTTTCATTCTCAAGAAAGGTGTTCGTTTGTCTAAATTTGAGGCTAGACCTCAATAGGGCATATTTGTTGGTTATGCTACAAACTCTCATGCTTACCGTGTCCTCAATAAGTCCACGGGACTTATTGAGGAGACGTGTAACATGGAGTTTGATGAGAACAACGGCTCCCAAGTGGAGCAAAGTGGCACTTGTGATATAGGTGATGAAATTCCTCCCCAAGCCATAAGAAGAATGGATGTTGGTTTTATCCTACCTATTGAGGAACCCCTTATGGCCGAAGGATAAGGACAATGTTCCACTCAAGTGGAACCATCACCAACCCAAGGCCCACACGCTTCCGAAGAACAAAGTGAAGGCCCTCAACCTCATGAACAGGACCAAGGGCAAGATCAACCTCAAGATGGTGCTGAACCACCAAGTGATGCCCAAGGTCAAGTTCTGTCCGCTGAGCAAGTTCAAGATCGAGAGCAAGCTCAAGATCAAGAAAAAGCTCAAGAGGACGCTCAAGATGATCAAGTAACCGCTCCTCAACTCACTCCTGAGGAGGAATTGGAGCGTCGTGCCGCCAAGATTGCATCCAAGCTCTCTACCAAGGGTCATCTCATGACAAATCTGCTTGGAAGCATACGAAAGGGGGTAAGCACTCGTAGACAATTGGCAAACTATTGTGAACATCACATGTTTGTCTCTTGTGTTGAACCCCAAAAGGTCTATGAGGCGCTCGAAGATCCGGATTGGCTCAATGCCATGCATGAAGAACTCAACAACTTCGAGCACAACAAAGTGTGGAGATTGGTGCCAAGGCCAACGGGGAACCATAATGTCATTGGAACCAAGTGGATATTCAAGAACAAGCAAGATGCTCATGGAATTATTGTCCGCAACAAGGCTCGCTTGGTAGCACAAGGCTACTCCCAAGTCGAGCGTATCGACTACGGTGAAACCTTTGCTCCCGTTGCTCGCCTCGAATCTATTCGTTTGTTGATTGCTTATGCTTCTCATCATAACTTCAAGTTGCAACAAATGGATGTGAAGAGTGCTTTTCTTAATGGTCCTATTAATGAGTTGGTGTACGTCAAACAACCCCCGGGGTTCGAGGATCCCTATTTCCCCGATCATGTGTACCAACTCGATAAGGCACTCTATGGCCTTAAACAAGCCGCATGTGCGTGGTATGACCACCTTACCGAGTTGTTGCAAGATCGTGGGTTTGAAATTGGGAAAATTGACCCCACTCTTTTTACTAACAAGGTTAAAGGGGAGTTGTTTGTCTGCCAACTATATGTTGATGACATTATCTTTGGTTCTCCTAACAAAGCTTTCAATGAGGAATTTGCCGCTCTCATGACCTCAGAGTTCAAGATGTCCATGGTGGGAGAGTTGAAGTTCTTTCTCGGGTTCGAAGTCAAGCAACGAAGAGAAGGAACCTTCATCAACCAAGCCAAATACACTCAAGACATGCTCAAGAGATTCAAGCTAAGTGATGTCAAGCCGGCTTCCACTCCAATGCCCATCAAATGCCAACTTGACATAGATCCCAATGGTAAAGCGGTGGATCAAAAGGTATATCGCTCCATGATTGGCTCCTTGCTTTACCTTTGTGCATCTAGACCGGATATCATGTTGAGTGTGGGAATTTGTGCATGGTTTCAAGCCGCACCTAAGGAAAGCCACTTCGTGGCGGTCAAGCGAATCTTTCGATATTTGGCTCATACCCAAACTTTGGATTATGGTACCCAAGAGGAGCAAGCTTCAACCTTGTAGGATATTCGGACTCCGATTGGGCGGGAGACAAAGTAGATAGGAAGTCAACTTGCGGAGGGTGCCAATTCCTTGGATGCTCTTTGGTGAGTTGGTCCTCTAAGAAGCAAAGTTGTGTGTCTCTCTCGTCCACTGAAGCAGAGTATGTGGCCGTCGGTAGTTGTTGTGCACAACTTCTGTGGATGAGGCAAACTTTAAAGGATTACAGTGTCATTTGTGAAAAAGTGCCTCTTTGGTGTGACAATGAAAGTGCCATCAAGATTTCTCTCAACCCGGTGCAACACTTCAAGACGAAGCACATTGAGATTCAGTATCACTTCATCCAGGATCATATTAGGCGAGGGGAGATCATGCTCAACTATGTCAACACTCATGATAACCTTGCAGATATCTTCACGAAGCCCTTGGATGAAGCAAGATTTCACGATTTAAGGGATGAGCTAAATATCATTGATTCGAGCAATGTTGCTTGAACCCTTGCATACCCCACCATACTCAACTTGTTATATTGTTTAGGTGTAGGCATGGACATAGGGGGAGTGTTTTTCTCTCACTGAACTCTCCCTCCCCCCATTATGCATAATGTAATCTAATCTTTCACATTAGCCATTTTTATGGTACTTGTGCTTCAAAGATGAGTTTTGGTCATGGGCCCAAGGTTAAAATCTTCGCGGTGCCATACCTTTCACTCAAACATAGGTGGCCTCGGCCACCGCCCTCCCTTTTGAAGGGAGTTGGTTTTGGCTTTCTTTTGGTTCTTGTTGTAGTCTTGTGTTAGGTCCTAGGTGCTGTGGTCTCCAAGTTGTGGTTTCTCTTGTTGGTTGCCTTGTGCCCTCTTGGAGGTCAGCACACCATATTCCAGTGTCGTGCTCCATCCCAAGCCTTTCTCCTTCCCCTAAAACCATCCAATCCAATTGCACACATTTGATCTTGGTTTGGGTAATGGTGAGTGGGCGGTACAACCGGTGTTACGGGCGGTACAACCGCTGGTACACTCGGGTTGTGCCGTCCCAGGAGGACTCCTAGTGGTGCGTGAGCGGTTCCACCGCTCAACCCTAGGGTGTGCTTCTGGCCGGTACTACCGGTTGGTTACAGGCAGTACTACCGCTGCCTTCTAGGCCACGGAAGTACCGCCCGCAACCGCTAGCACGTACCAGGAAGCGGTACAACCTCTCCCTTGATCGGTACAACCGCTTCGCGTCCGTGGGCATATATATAGCGACGGGGCTGAAGGGTTTTCTTTTCCCTTCATCCTCTGGCCTTCCCATCTCGTGCCTTAGCCGTCGGTCGCCATTGCCCCTGCCCCAGAGTGCTCTTTGCGCTCCGGATCCGTGGGCTCTCCGTGGATTCTCTCCTTGGAGGCCCCCTCCTTCCCGATCTCTTCCCATGGATGCCGGTAATGCCCCATTTCCTTCGTATTCGTTCTAGGGTTCTTTACCTACTTGTAGGGAATTACTTGACATTCCGCATTTTTGTTTAAACTATTGGGTGGAAGAGATGTATATTTGCCTCCTGATTAGTTTGCATTCCTTAGAAGTTAGAATATGGTTAGTGTGATTCACATCTCATGGTTAGAACTTTCTTCATCTGGTAGTGCCACTTTTCAGCGGTTCTACCGCCTCGAAAGGGCAGTACAACCGCGGGAGCGGTACTACCAGTCGAAGAACCGATGCAACCGTGGTATCTAAACCACGTAGCACTGTTCTGTCTTCTCTGTTTTGCAATTTATCTATTCCTCTGCTCGTGTGTGCAATCCTCTCATCTTTGCTGGGTTTCTTGTGTTCTTCTCGAGTGTGTGTATAGGTGGCTCTGGTTCTCATTCTGCTCCTCGCAAGACCAAGAAGAGGGCTAGGAGATGCAAGCACCCGGCTGAGTCTGATGAAGATCAAGAGGTTGTGATTCCCACCAAGCCCACTCGTCGTGAGAAGTCTGCCGCTGCCAAGCAACATGTGGTTATGCCCTTGCACCGGTGGAAAGCCAAGGATTGGGAAGCCTTCCGTTCAAAAAATCCTTACGAGGTTTCCACGCGCCTCGTTGGACCACCGTTCAGTTCCGGAATGAGATGAAGTGCGGATTGTTCATGAACTCTTTGAGCACAACAAGAATAGGTATGCCAGGCAGTGGACCATTGATCTTGACCATTGGAGGAGCAACTTGGAGTATTTTGGTGAGGCTTTGGCTCTCTGTGAGGAGTTTGATATAGTCAAGCTCATGTCAGTCAACTGTGACTTTGATGTTTAGCTTATACATCAGTTTTATGCCACTGTTCATTTTGGAGAAGATGACGATCACACACTCACATTCATGTGTCGTGATGAGCTATTTCAAGTTCCCTGGAGGGCCTTTTGCAATGCTATTGGGTATGACGATACCGGCCTTGAAGGGCATGGTGGCATACGTCCTCACGACTTTCCTGAATCCATGCCTAAAGAAAAGCTTGCTCCTCTGTACATTCGGGGCCGTGGTATTATTGGAGAATCCAAGGATCTTGAGAAGGTCTATGACATCTTTTGCAATGTACTTTTGCCCAAGGTGGGCAATCAAGATGAAATTCATGGCTACCTTGTTGACTTGATGGTTGCTAAGAAGACAAAGGTGGGCTATGGTGCAACATTTGATGTGTCCAACTGGCTATGGCACGAGATGTACAACATGGTCATCTACAGAAAGGTTCCTATTTATGATCCGTCTGTCATGTGCTTTCTGAACTCAGTTTGGGCTATTCGCCGTCCTGGAGAGCTTCTCACTTCTCCAGATAATCTCACTGTGCATGAGGTCAAGCTACTCAAGAAGAAGAAGCATGATGAGCCTCGCTTTCCTGCTAATGCCCCCGAGGATGTCTATGCCACTTCTGAGGATGAGGACTTTAAGATGGAGCCAGGGGCCAAGCCCTCTTGGGTGACCAAGCTCACTGCCAAGGTGAAGAAGACTTTCTGCCTCCAGACTAACATTCAGAAGAAGATGTATGAGGCTGATACGTCTCCAACATATCTATAATTTTTGATTGTTCCATGCTATTATATTATCTGCTTTGGATGTTTAATGGGATTTATTATGCACTTCTATATTATTTTTGGGACTAACCTGTTAACCGAAGGCCCAGTGCAAATTGCTGTTTTTTTGCCTATTTGAGTGTTTCGCAGAAAAGGAATATCAAACTGAATGAAACCTTCGGGAGAGTTATTTTTGGAACAAACGCAATCCAGGAGACTTGGAGTGGACGTCAAGGAAGCAACGAGGCGGCCACGAGGTAGGGAGGCGCGCCCCCACCCTCGTGGGCCCCTCGTGGCTCCACCGACCTACTTCTTTCGCCTATATATATACTCATATACCCCAAAAACATCCGAGAGCACCACGACACCCTATTTCCATGGCCGCAACCTTCTGTACCCATGAGATCCCATCTTCTGGCCTTTTCCGGCGCTCCGTCGAAGGGGGAATCGATCACGGAGGGCTTCTACATCAACAAAATAGCCTCTCCGATGATGTGTGAGTAGTTTACCATAGACCTTCGGGTCCATAGTTATTAGATAGATGGCTTCTTCTCTCTCTTTGGATCTCAATACAAAGTTCTCCTCGATTCTCATGGAGATCCATTCGATGTAATTCTTTTTACCGTGTGTTTGTCGAGATCCAATGAATTGTGGGTTTATGATCAAGATTATCTATGAACAACATTTGATTCTTCTCAGAATTCTTTTATGCATGATTTAAATATCTTTGCAAGTCTCTTCGAACTATCAGTTTGGTTTGGCCTACTAGATTGATCTTTCTTGCAATGGGAGAAGTGCTTAGCTTTGGGTTCAATCTTGTGGTGTCCTTTCCCAGTGACAACAGGGGCAACAAGGCACGTATTGTATTGTTGCCATCAAGGATAGAAAGATGGGGTTTATATCATATTGCTTGAGTTTATCCCTCTACATCATATCATCTTGCCTAATGCGTTACTTTGTTCTTATGAACTTAATACTCTAGATTCATGCTGGATAGCGGTCGATGTGTGGAGTAATAGTAGTAGATGCAGAATCGTTTCGGTCTACTTGTCACGGACGTGATGCCTATATTCATGATCATGCCTAGATATTCCCATAACTATGCACTTTTCTATCAATTGCTCGGCAGTGATTTGTTCACCCACCGTAATACATGCTATCATGAGAGAAGCCACTAGTGAAACCTATGGCCCCCCGGTCTACTTTACATCATATAAGTTTCCAATCTACAATTCTAGTTTACTATTTATTTTGCAATCTTTACTTTTCCAATCTATACAACAAAAATACCAAAAATATTTATCTTATTATCTCTATCAGATCTCGCTTTTGCAAGTGGCCGTGAAGGGATTGACAACCCCTTTATCGCGTTGGTTGCAAGGTTCTTGATTGTTTGTGCAGGTACGAGAGACTTGCGTGTAGTCTCCTACTGGATTGATACCTTGGTTCTCAAAAACTGAGGGAAATACTTACACTACTTTGCTGCATCACCCTTTCCTCTTCAAGGGAAAACCAACGCATGCTCAAGAGGTAGCAAGAAGGATTTTTGGCGTCGTCGCCGGGGAGGCTTACACCAAGTGAAGTCAAGATTTGATCTCCCGCCAACGTGCGATTTCTGGCGCCCTTGCTAGGGAGATCTACGCTCAAGTCAAGACATACCATGTACCCATCACAAACTCTTATTACTCGCATTACATTATATGCCATTTGCCTCTCGTTTTCCTCTCCCCCACTTCACCTTTGCCTTTTCTTCACCTTCTTCCCTTATGTCTTTTTGTTTGTGTTTCCATGTGCCTCCTATTGAAGGAAATATGCCCTAGAGGCAATAATAAAGTTGTTATTTATATTTCCTTATATCATGATAAATGTTTATTATTCATGCTAGAATTGTTTTAACCGGAAACTTAGTACATGTGTGAATACATAGACAAACTAAGTGTCACTAGTATGCCTCTACTTAACTAGCTCGTTGAATCAAAGATGGTTAAGTTTCCTAGCCATAGACATGAGTTGTCATTTGATTAACGGGATCACATCATTAGAGAATGATGTGATTGACTTGACCCATTCCGTTAGCTTAGCATACGATCGTTTAGTATATTGCTAATGCTTTCTTCATGACTTATACATGTTCCTATGACTATGAGATTATGAAACTCCCGAGTACTGGAGGAACACTTTGTGTGCTACCAAACATCACAACGTAACTGGGTGATTATAAAGGTGCTCTACAGGTGTCTCTGATGGTACTTGTTGAGTTGGCGTAGATCGAGATTAGGATTTGTCACTCCGATTGTCGGAGAGGTATCTCTGGGCCCTCTCGGTAATGCACATCACTATAAGCCTTGCAATCAATGTAACTAATGAGTTAGTTGTGGGATGATACATTACGGAACGAGTAAAGAGACTTGCCGGTAATGAGATTGAACTAGCTATTGAGATACCGACTATCGAATCTCGGGAAAGTAACCACACCGATGACAAAGGGGACAACGTTTGTTGTTATGCGGTTTGACCGATAAAGATCTTCGTAGAATATGTAGGAACCAATATGAGCATCCAGGTTCCGCTATTGGTTATTGACCAGAGACGAGTCTCGGTCATGTCAACATAGTTCTCGAACCCGTAGGGTCCGCACGCTTAAAGTTCTGTGACGATCGGTATTATGAGTTTTTGTGTTTTGATGTACCGAAGGTAGTTCAGAGTCCCAGATATGATCACGGACATGACGAGGAGTCTCGAAATGGTCGAGATGTAAAGATCGATATATTGGACGACTATGTTCGGACACCGGAAGTGTTTCGGAGGGTTTCAGACATATACCGGAGTACCGGGGGGTTACCGGAAACCCCGGGGAGTATATTGGGTATAATGGGCCCTAGTTGGAGAAGAGGAGGAGCGGCCAGGGCAGTCGCACTCCCCCTCCCCCTCTAGTCCGAATTGGACAAGGAGGGGGTGCGGCGCCCCCCTTTCCTTCTCTCCTTCTCTCCCTTCCTTCTCCTCTCCTACTCCTACTTGGAAAGGGGGACCGGGAGTAGGACTCCTCATGGGGCGCGATATAGGTGGCCGCCCCTCCCCCTCCTCCACTCCTATATATACGGGGAGGGGGGCACCCCTTAGAGACACAACAATTGATCATTGATCTCTTAGCCGTGTGCGGTGCCCACCTCCACCATAATCCACCTCGATCATATCGTAGAGTGCTTAGGCGAAGCCTCGTGGGTAGCAACATCATCACCGTCATCACGCTGTCATGCTGACGGAACTCTCCCACGAGGCTCTGCTGGATCGGAGTTCGTGGGACATCATCGAGCTGAACGTGTGCTGGACTCGGAGGTGCTGTGCGTTCGGTACTTTGGATCGGTCGGATCGTGAAGACGTACGACTACATCGATCGCGTTCTCATAACGCTTCCGCTTACGGTCTACGAGGGTACGCGGACAACACTCTCTCCTCTCGTTGCTATGCATCACCATGATCTTGCGTGTGCGTAGGAACTTTTTTGAAATTACTGCATTCCCCAACAGTGGCATCCGAGCCAGGTTTATGCGTAGATGTTATATGCACGAGTAGAACACAAGTGAGTTGTGGGCAATACAAGTCATACTGCTTACCAGCATGTCATACTTTGATTCGGCGGTATTGTTGGATGAAGCGGACCGGACCAACATTACACGTACGCTTACGCGAGACTGGTTCTACCGGCGTTCTTCACACACAGGTGTTTGGCGGGTGTCAGTTTATCCAACTTTAGTTGAACCGAGTGTGACTACGCCCGATCCTTGTTGAAGGTTAAAACGACACTAACCTGACGAAATATCATTGTGGTTTTGATGCGTAGGCAAGAACGGTTCTTGCTCAGCCCGTAGGAGCCACGTAAAACTTGCAACAACAAAGTAGAGGACATCTAACTTGTTTTTGCAGGGCACGCTGTGATTTGATTTGGTCAAGACATGATGCTAAATTTTATTGTATGAGGTGACCATGTCTTGTAACCGAGTTATCAACAACTGGAAGGAGCCATATGGTTGTCGCTTTATTGTAAGAAATGCAATCGCCATGTAATTGCTTTACTTTATCACTAAGCGGTAGCGGTAGTCATAGAAGCAATAGTTGGTGAGACGACAACGATGCTACGATGGAGATCAAGGTTTCGCGCTAGTGACGATGGTGATCATGACGGTGCTTTGGAGATGGAGATCAAAGGCACAAGATGATGATGGCCATATCATATCACTTATATTGATTGCATGTGATGTTTATCTTTTATGCATCTTATTTTGCTTAGATTGATGGTAGCATTATAAGATGACCTCTCACTAAATATCAAGGTATAAGTGTTCTCCCTGAGTATGCACGGTTGCAAAAGTTCGTCGTGCCAAGACACCACGTGATGATCGGGTGTGATAAGCTCTACGTTCACATACAACGGGTGCAAGCCAATTTTGCACACGCGGAATACTCGGGTTAAACTTGACGAGCCTAGCATATGCAGATATGGCCTCGGAACACTGAGACCGAAAGGTTGAGCGTGAATCATATAGTAGATATGATCAACATAGTGATGTTCACCATTGAAAACTACTCCGTCTCACGTGATGATCGGACATGGTTTAGTTGATTTGGATCACGTGATCACTTAGATGATTAGAGGGATGTCTATCGAAGTGGGAGTTCTTAAGTAATATGATTAATTGAACTTTAATTTATCATGAACTTAGTACCTGATAGTATTTTGCATGTCTATGTTGTTTGTAGATAGATGGCCCGTGCTGTTGTTCCATTGAATTTTAATGTGTTCCTTGAGAAAGCAAAGTTGAAAGATGATGGTAGAAATTACACAGACTGGGTCCGTAACTTGAGGATTATCCTCATTGCTGCACAGAAGAATTACGTCCTGGAAGCACCGCTAGGTGCCAAACCCTCTGCAGGAGCAACGCCAGATGTTATGAACGTATGGCAGAGCAAAGCCGATGACTACTCGCTAGTTCAGTGTGCCATGCTTTACGGCTTAGAACCGGGACTTCAACGACGTTTTGAACGTCATGGAGCATATGAGATGTTCCAGGAGTTGAAGTTAATATTTCAAGAAAATGCCCGGATTGAGAGATATGAAGTCTCCAATAAGTTCTATAGCTGCAAGATGGAGGAGAACAGTTCTGTCAGTGAGCATATACTCAAAATGTGTGGGTATAACAATCGCTTGATTCAAGTGGGAGTTAATCTTCCGGATGATAGTGTCATTGACAGAATTCTTCAATCACTGCCACCAAGCTACAAGAGCTTTGTGATGAACTATAATATGCAAGGGATGGATAAGACAATTCCCGAGCTCTTCGCAATTCTAAAGGCTGCGGAGGTAGAAATCAAGAAGGAGCACCAAGTGTTGATGGTCAACAAGACCACCAGTTTCAATAAAAAGGGTAAAGGGAAGAAGCGGAACTTCAAGAAGAACGGCAAGCAAGTTGCTACTCAAGTGAAGAAGCCCAAGTCTGGACCTAAGCCTGAGACTGAGTGCTTCTACTACAAAGGTACTGGTCACTGGAAGCGGAATTGCCCCAAGTATTTGGCAGATAAGAAGGATGGCAAGGTGAACTAAGGTATATGTGATATACATGTTATTGATGTGTACCTTACTAATGCTCGCAATAGCACCTGGGTATTTGATACTGGTTCTGTTGCTAATATTTGCAACTCGAAACAGGGACTTTGGATTAAGCGAAGATTGGCTAAGGACGAGGTAACGATGCGCGTGGGAAATGGTTCCAAAGTCAATGTGATCGCGGTCGGCATGCTACCTCTACATCTACTTCAGGATTAGTTTTAGACCTAAATAATTGTTATTTGGTGCCAACGCTGAGCATGAACATTATATCTGGATCTTGTTTGATGCGAGACGGTTATTCATTTAAAAACAAGAATAATGGTTGTTCTATTTATATGAGTAATATCTTTTATGGTCATGCACCCTTAAAGAGTGGTCTATTTTTGATGAATCTCGATAGTAGTGATACACATATTCATAATGTTGAAGCTAAAAAAGGTGCAGAGTTGATAATGATAGTGTAACTTATTTGTGGCACTACTGTTTAGGTTATATTGGTGTAAAGGGCATGAAAAAACTCCATTCTGATGGACTTTCAGAATCACTTGATTATGAATCACTTGGTACTTGCGAACCATGCCTCATGGGCAAGATGACTAAAACGCCGTTCTCCGGAACTATGGAGCGAGCAACAGATTTGTTGGAAATCATACATACTGATGTATGTGGTCCGATGAATGTTGAGGCTCGCGGCGGGTATCGTTATTTTCTCACCTTCACAGATGATTTGAGCAGATATGGGTATATCTACTTCATAAAACATAAGTCTGAAACATTTAAAAAGTTCAAAGAATTTCAGAGTGAAGTGGAAAATCATCGTAACAAGAAAATAAAGTTTCTACGATCTGATCATGGAGGAGAATATTTGAGTTACGAGTTTGGTCTTCATTTGAAACAATGCGGAATAGTTTCACAACTCACACCACCCGGAACACCACAGTGTAATGGTGTGTCCGAACGTCGTAATCGTACTTTACTAGATATGGTGCGATCTATGATGGCTCTTACTGATTTACCGCTGTCATTTTGGGGTTATGCTTTAGAGACGATTGCATTCACATTAAGTAGGGCACCATCTAAATCCATTGAGACGACACCTTAAGAACTGTGGTTTGGCAAGAAACCAAAGTAGTCGTTTCTTAATGTTTGGTGCTGCGATGCTTATGTGAAAAAGCTTCAACCTGATAAGCTCGAACCCAAATCGGAGAAATGTGTCTTTAGGATACCCAAAGGAGACTGGTGGGTACACCTTCTATCATATATCCGAAGGCAAGACATTCGTTGCTAAGAATGGATCCTTTCTAGAGAAGGAGTTTCTCTCGAAAGAAGTGAGTGGGAGGAAAGTAGAACTTGATGAGGTAACTGTACCTGCTCCCTTATTGGAAAGTAGTTCATCACAGAAATCTGTTCCTGTGACTTCTACACCAATTAGCGAGGAAGCTAATGATGATGATCATGTAACTTCATATCAAGTTACTACTGAACCTCGTAGGTCAACTAGAGTAAGATCCGCACCAGAGTGGTACAGTAAACCTATTCTGGAGGTCATGTTACTAGACCATGACGAACCTACGAACTATGAGAAAGCGATGATGAGCCCAGATTCCGCAAAATGGCTTGAGGCCATGAAATCTGAGATGGGATCCATGTATGAGAACAAAGTGTGGACTTTGGTTGACTTGCCCGATGATCGGCAAGCCATCGAGAATAAATGGATCTTCAAGAAGAAGACTAACGCTGATGGTAATGTTACTGTCTACAAAGCTCGACTTGTTGCGAAAGGTTTTCGACAAGTTCAAGGAGTTGATTACGATGAGACTTTCTCACCCGTAGCGATGCTTAAGTCCGTCCGAATCATGTTAGCAATTGCTGCATTTTATGATTATGAAATTTGGCAAATGGATGTAAAGACTGCATTCCTGAATGGATTTCTGGAAGAAGAGTTGTATATGATGCAACCTGGAGGTTTTATCTACCCAAAGGATGCTAACAAAGTGTGCAAGCTCTAGCGATCCATCTATGGACTGGTGCAAGCATCTCGGAGTTGGAATAAACATTTTGATAGTGTGATCAAATCATATGGTTTTATACAGACTTTTGGAGAAGCTTGTATTTACAAGAAAGTGAGTGGAAGCTCTGTAGCATTTCTAATATTATACGTGGATGACATATTGTTGATTGGAAATGATATAGAATTTCTGGATAGCATAAAAGGATACTTGAATAAGAGTTTTTCAATGAAAGACCTCGGTCAAGCTGCTTATATATTGGGCATCAAGATCTATAGAGATAGATCAAGATGCTAAATTGGACCTTCACAAAGCACATACCTTGATAATGTTTTGAAGAAGTTCGAAATGGATCAAGCAAAGAAAGGGTTCTTGCCTGTGTTACAAGGTGTGAAGTTGAGTCAGACTCAATGCTCGACCACTGCAGAAGATAGCGAGAAAATGAAAGATATTCCCTATGCTTCAGCCATAGGCTCTATCATGTATGCAATGATGGGTACCAGACCTGATGTGTGCCTTCCTATTATCTTAGTAGGGAGGTACCAAAGTAATCCAGGAGTGGATCACTGGACATCGGTCATGGACATCCTGAAATACCTGAAAAGTACTAAGGATATGTTTCTCGTTTATGGAGGTGACAAAGAGCTCGTCGTAAATGGTTACGTCGATGCAAGCTTTGACACTGATCCGGATGACTCTAAGTCACAAACCGGATACATATTTATATTGAACGGTGGAGCTGTCAGTTGGTGCAGTTCTAAGCAAAGCGTCATGGCGGCATCTACGTGTGAAGCGGAGTACATAGTTGTTTCGGAAGCAGCAAATGAAGGAGTCTGGATGAAGGAGTTCATATCCGATCTAGGTGTCATACCTAGTGCATCAGGTCCAATGAAAATCTTTTGTGACAATACTGGTGCAATTGCCTTGGCAAAGGAATCCAGATTTGACAAGAGAACCAAGAACATCAAGAGATGCTTCAATTCCATCCACAACCAAGTCAAGGAAGGAGACATAGAGATTTGCAAGGTACATACGGATCTCAATGTTGCAGACCCGTTGACTAAGCCTCTCTCACGAGCAAAACATGATCAACACCAAGACTCCATGGGTGTTAGAATCATTACTGTATAATCAAGATTATTGACTCTAGTGCAAGTGGGAGACTGAAGGAAATATGCCCTATAGGCAATAATAAAGTTGTTATTTATATTTCCTTATATCATGATAAATGTTTATTATTCATGCTACAATTGTATTAACCGAAAACTTAGTACATGAGTGAATACATACACAAACTAAGTGTCACTAGTATGCCTCTACTTAACTAGCTCGTTGAATCAAAGATGGTTAAGTTTCCTAGCCATAGACATGAGTTGTCATTTGATTAACGGGATCACATCATTAGAGAATGATGTGATTGACTTGACCCATTCTGTTAACTTAGCATACGACCGTTTAGTATATTGCTAATGCTTTCTTCATGACTTATACATGTTCCTATGACTATGAGATTATGCAACACCCGAGTACCGGAGGAACACTTTGTGTGATACCAAACGTCACAACGTAACTGAGTGATTATAAAGGTGCTCTACAGGTGTCTCCGATGGTACTTATTGAGTTGGTATAGATCGAGATTAGGATTTTTCACTCCGATTGTCGGAGAGGTATCTGTGGGCCCTCTTGGTAATGCACATCACTATAAGCCTTGCAAGCAATGTAAGTAATGAGTTAGTTGCATGATGATGCATTACAGAACGAGTTAAGAGACTTTCCGGTAACGAGATTGAACTAGGCATTGAGATACCGACGATCGAATCTCGGGCAAGTAACGTACCGATGATAAAGGGAACAACGTATGCTGTTATGCGGTTTGACCGATAAAGATCTTCGTAGAATATGTAGGAACCAATATGAGCATCCAGGTTCCACTATTGGTTTTTGACTGGAGACGAGTCTCGGTCATGTCTACATAGTTCTCGAACCCGTGGGGTACGCATGCTTAATGTTTTGTGACGATCGGTGTTATGAGTTTTTGTGTTTTGATGTACCGAAGGTAGTTTGGAGTCCCGGATATGATCACGGAGATGACGAGGAGTCTCAAAATGGTCGAGACGTAAAGATCGATATATTGGACGACTATGTTCGGACACCGGAAGTGTTTCGGAGGGTTTCATATATATACCGGAGTATTGGGGGGTTACGGAAACCCCCGGGGAGTATATTGGGCCTAATGGGCCCTAGTGGGAGAAGAGGAGGAGCGGCCAGGGCAGCCGTGCTCCTGCTCCCCCTCTAGTCCGAATTGGACAACGAGGGGTGGGGGGCGGCGCCTCCTTTCCTTCTCTCCTTCTCTCCCTTCCTTCTCCTCTCCTACTCCTACTTGGAAAGGGGGAGTCCTACTCCCAGTGGGAGTAGGACTGCTCATGGGGCGCACCATAGGTGGCCTGCCCACTCCACCTCCTCCACTCCTTTATATACGGGGAGGGGGCACCCTTTAGAGACACAACAATTGATCATTGATCTCTTAGCCGTGTGCGGTGCCCCCCTCCACCATAATCCACCTCGATCATATCGTAGCAGTGCTTAGGCGAAACCCTGCGTCGGTAGCAACATCATCATCGTCATCACGCCGTCGTGCTGACGGAACTCTCCCGCGAGGCTCTGCTGGATCGGAGTTCGTGGGACGTCATCGAGTTGAACGTGTGCTGAACTCGGAGGTGTCGTGCGTTTGGTACTTGGATCGGTCGGATCGTGAAGACATACGACTACATCGACCGCGTTCTCATAATGCTTCCGCTTACGGTCTACGAGGGTACGTGGACAACACTTTCCCCTCTCGTTGCTATGCATCACCATGATCTTGCGTGTGCATAGGAATTTTTTTGAAATTACTGCGTTCCCCAACATCTATTTGCTTGCATCTTTGCTTGCTTAAAATCTATTGATATGGATCCACTTAAAGTGTTCTACTTGGATCATCTTCAATCCTTATGTGCTCGTGCTGAAACACCAACTAGCCTAGTTGATGGGAAATCTTTAGATGAGCATGCTCATTTTGTGCATCACCGTTTGTCTGAAAAAGGGAGACTCTTATGGGATCAAATAAACAGATTGCTGTGTTATGCTTGGAATCTCTGTAAAATTTATGATTTTACTTGTTGCTCTAAGAACCCTAAAAAACACCTCCCCTACCTATGTGAGTTTAATGATAATAAAATCTTATCTTCTTATGCAAAGGGTGTTTATAATTACTACGATATCGAACAAATTGAAGAATTTGTTGCTTTTAAGGGTGCTTATGAAGTTGCTTCTTTGATTGAAAAGTACGATATTACTCTCTACGAATCTGAAAATTTTGACATACTTAAATATTGCTATGAAAACTATGCTCATAATGTCTATGTCAAAGAATTTACTGAAAGAATGGCCGTTGCTTTGGAAGAAAATAATGATATGCATGAATCTATAGATAATTATGATTCCGATGATTTGATTGAAATATCCATTGATGAACATGATGCTTGCTATTCTTGTGGCCATGATGCCAATATTTCTGAAGATGAATTTGCTATAGTTCCTTATGTTAAACATGAGATCATTGCTATTGCACCCATACTTGATAGTTCCTTCAATGAAAAGCATGATTGCAATGATGTTATTATAAATTCTCTTAATGTCAATCGTGTTAATGATATGCAAAACCTCAAGCTTGGGGATGCTAGTTTTGCTATGACTACTATTTGTTGCAATGATCATGATTGGGGTGATTCTTCTTATGATCTTGAAAATTTATTTGAGCCCCATCATGAATATGAGATTGATAATAATGTTTGCAATAATATTGAAAGTGGGTTTGTAAGAGTGTCAACTTTAGATCCCACATATTTGGAGAATGTTCAATCTTATGAAGTTTTTGATAGAAGTGGGTTTTGAGAGATCATGACTTTAGTTAATGTTAATCCCACTATTTTGGAAGAGTGTCAAGTTTGCATACATGTGGGTCGTGTTAAGAATATGTTTTGTGATAGCTATATTGTTGAATTTGCTTACGATCCTACATGTAATTATTATAAGAGAGGAAAATATGGTTGTAGAAATTTCCATGTTACTAAATTGCCTCTCGTTATGTCGAGATTGCTATTGTTTCTTTCCGCTTCCTTGCATATGCTAGTTTTTGCTTGCCTTGATAATTTGTTTGCCTATAATATGCCTATGCATAGGAAGTATGTTATACTTAGATGTGTTTGTCACGTGTTTTATTATTATCTCTTTGTGCTTCAATTCTTGGCTTTCATGTGAGCATCATTGAAATCTCTTTGCCTAGCTAGGGGCGTTAAACGATAGCGCTCGTTGGGAGGCAATCCAATTTTATTTTTTTCTTGCTTTTTGTTTTTTGTTTAGTAATAAATAATTCATATAGCTTCTGTTTATACGTGGTTTTATGTTTTAAATTAGTGTTTGTGCCAAGTAGAACCTTTGGGAACACTTGGGTGAAGTCTTTATGATCTTGCTGTGAAAAACAGAAACTTTAGCACTCACGAGATTAGCTGCCATTTTTTTACTGGATAGTGATTTTATGTTTATTATTTTTGAAGATGATTAATAGACAAAATACTCACGTCCACCAATTTATTTCAGAATTTTTGGAGTTACAGAAGTATACGTTTGATACAGATTGCTACAGACTGTTCTGTTTTTGACAGATTCTGTTTTTCGTGTGTTGTTTGCTTATTTTGATGAATCTATGGCTAGTATCGGGGGGTATGAACCATAGATAAGTTGTAATAAAGTAGGTTTAACACCAATATAAATAAATAATTAGTTCATTACAGTACCTTAAAGTGGTGATTTGTTTTCTTATACTAACGGAGCTCATGAGATTTTCTGTTGAGTTTTGTGTTGTGAAGTTTTCAAGTTTTGGGTAAAGATTTGATGGATTATGGAATAAGGAGTGGAAAGAGCCTAAGCTTGGGGATGCCCAAGGCACACCAAGGTAAAATTCAAGGACAACCAAAACTCTAAGTTTGGGTATGCCCCGGAAGGCATCCCCTCTTTCGTCTTCGTCCATCGGTAACTTTACTTGAGGCTATATTTTTATTCACCACATGATATGTGTTTTGCTTGGAGCGTCTTGTATGATTTTAGTATTTGCTTGTTAGTTTACTAAAATCATCCTTGCTGTACACACCTTTTGGAGAGACACACATGATTCAGAATTTATTAGAATACTATATGTGCTTCACTTATATCTTTTGAGCTAGATAATTTTGCTATAGTGCTTCACTTATATCTTTTAGAGCATGGTGGTGGTTTTATTTTATAGAAATTATTGATCTCTCATGCTTCACTTTTATTATCTTGATAGTCCTTTAGAACAGCATGGTAATTTGCTTTGGCTATAAAATTAGTCTTAATATGATAGGCATCCAAGATGGGTATAATAAAATTTTTCATAAAAAGTTCATTGAATACTATGAGAAGTTTGATACTTGATGATTGTTTTGAGATATGAAGATGGTAATATTAGAGTCATGCTAGTTGAGTTGTTGTGAATTTGAGAAATACTTGTGTTGAAGTTTGCAAGTCCCGTAGCATGCACGTATGGTAACCGTTGTGTGACAAATTTGAAGCATGAGGTGTTTCTTTGATTGTCCTCCTTATGAATGGCGGTCGGGGACGAGCGATGGTCTTTTCCTATCAATCTATCCCCCTAGGAGCATGCTCCTAGTGCTTGGTTTTTGATGACTTGTAGATTTTTGCAATAAGTATGTGAGTTCTTTATGACTAATGTTGAGTCCATGGATTATACGCACTCTCACCTTTCCATCATTGCTAGCCTCTTCGGTATCGTGCATTGCCCTTTCTCACCTTGAGAGTTGGTGCAAACATTGCCGGTGCATCCAACCCCAGTGATATGTATGCTCTATCGCACATAAACCTCCTTATATCTTCCTCAAAACAGCCACCACACCTACCTATTATGGCATTTCCATAGCCATTCGAGATATATTGCCATGCAACTTTCCACCACTTCATTTATTATGACACGCTTAATCATTGTCATATTTCCTTGCATGATCATGTAGTTGACATCATATCTGTGGCAAAGCCACCATGCATAATTTATATACATGTCACTCTGGATTCATTGCCCATCCCGGTACACCACCGGAGGCACCCATATAGAGTCATATTTTGTTCTAAGTATCGAGTTGTAATCATTGAGTTGTAAATAAATAGAAGTGTGATGATCATCATTAATAGAGCATTGTCCCAAAAAAATAAGAGAAAGGAAAAAAAAGGCCCAAAATAAAAAAGGGAGAAACGAAGTAAAAGGGACAATGCTACTATCCTTTTTCCACACTTGTGCTTCAAAATAGCACCATGATATTTATGATAGAGAGTCTCTAATTTTGTCACTTTCATACTAGTGGGAATTTTTCATTATAAAACTTGGCTTGTATATTCCAACAATGGGCTTCTTCAAATTCCCTATGTCTTCGTGAGCAAGCAAGTTGGATGCACACCCACTTAGTTTCTTTTGTTGAGCTTTCATACATTTATAGCTCTAGTGCATCCGTTGCATGGAAATCCCTACTCCTTGCATTGACATCAATTGATGGGCATCTCTCTAGCCCGCTGATTAGCCACGTCAATGTGAGACTTTCTTTCTTTTTGTCTTCTCCACACAACCCCCATCATTATTCTATTCCACCCATAGTGCTATGTCCATGGCTCACGCTCATGTATTGCGTGAAAGTTGAAAAAAGTTTGAGATTACTAAAGTATGAAACAATTGCTCGGCTTGTCATCGGGGTTGTGCATGATGAGAGCATTTTTGTGTGACGAAAATGAAGCATAGACAAACTATATGATTTTGTAGGGATAAGCTTTCTTTGGCCATGTTATTTTGAGAAGACATAATTGCTTAGTTAGTATGCTTGGAGTATTATTATTTTTATGTCAATATTAAACTTTTATCTTGAATCTTTCAGATCTAAACATTCATGCCACAATAAAGAGAATTATTTTGAAATTTATGTTAGGTAGCATTCCACATCAAAAATTCTGTTTTTATCATTTGCCTACTCGAGGACGAGCAGGAATTAAGCTCAGAGATGCTTGATACGTCTCCAACATATCTATAATTTTTTATTGTTCCATGCTATTATATTATCTGTTTTGGATGTTTAATGGGCTTTATTATGCACTTCTATATTATTTTTGGGAATAACCTATTAACCAAAGGCCTAGTGCAAATTGCTGTTTTTTTGCCTATTTCAGTGTTTCGTAGAAAAGGAATATCAAACAGAATCCAAACGGAATGAAACCTTCGGGCGAGTTATTTTTGGAACAAACGCAATCCAGGAGACTTGGAGTGGACGTCAAGGAAGCAACAAGGCATCCACGAGGTAGGGAGGCGCGCCCAGGGGGGTAGGCGTGCCCCCACCCTCGTGGGCCGCTCGCAGCTCCACCGACCTACTTCCTTCGCCTATATATACTCTTATACCCTGAAACCTTCGAGGAGAGCAAAGAAACACTTTTTCCACCGCCGCAACCTTCTGTACCCATGAGATCCCATCTTGGGGCCTTTTCCGGCGCTCCGCCAGAGGGCGAATCGATCATGGAGGGCTTCTACATCAACACCATAGCATCTCCGATGATGTGTGAGTAGTTTACCACAGACCTTTGGTTCCATAGTTATTAGCTAGATGGCTTCTTCTCTCTCTTTGGATCTCAATGCAAAGTTCTCCTCGATCTTCTTGGAGATCTATTCGATGTAACTCTTTATGTGGTGTGTTTGTTGAGATCCGATGAATTGTGGGTTTATGATCAAGATTATCTATGAACAATATTTGATTCTTCTCTGAATTCTTATATGCATGATTTAAATATCTTTGCAAGTCTCTTCGAATTATCGGTTTAGTTTGGCCTACTAGATTGATCTTTCTTGCAATGGAGAAGTGCTTAGCTTTGGGTTCAATCTTGTGGTGCCCTTTCCTAGTGACAGCAGGGGCAGCAAGGCACGTATTGTATTGTTTCCATCGAGGATAAAAATATGGGGTTTATATCATATTGCTTGAGTTTATCCCTCTACATCATGTCATCTTGCCTAATGCGTTACTCTGTTCTTATGAACTTAATACTCTAGATGCATGCTGGATAGCGATCGATGTGTGGAGTAATAGTAGTAGATGCAGAATCGTTTAGGTCTACTTGTCACGGACGTGATGCCTATGTTCATGATCATGCCTAGATATTCTCATAACTATGCGCTTTTCTATCAATTGCTCGACACTAATTCGTTCACCCACCGTAAATTATGCTATCTTGAGAGAAGCCACTAGTGAAACCCATGGCCCCTTGGTCTATCTTCCATCATATTATTTTCCTATCAACTTGCTATTTCTGCCGTGTTTTATTTTGCAATCTTTACTTTACAATCTATACAACAAAAATACCTAAAATATTTATCTTATTATCTCTATCAGATCTCAGTTTTGCAAGTGGTTGTGAAGGGATTGACAACCCTTTATCGTGTTGGTTGCAAGGTTTTTGTTGTTTGTGTAGGTACGAGGGACTTGCGTGTAGTCTCCTACTGGATTGATACCTTGGTTCTCAAAAACTGAGGGAAATACTTACGCTACTTTGCTGCATCAACCTTTCCTCTTCAAGGGAATATCAAGGCATGCTCAAGAGGTAGCAGAGGCCCATGTTAATGAGAAGCATGCCAGGCGTCGTCAGATTGCTTGGATGAAGCATCTCAACATGCTAGTTCAGAGTGGCTCTGAGAAGAGAATCACACTGGAGGAGCGATGGATCTCAGTGCACAACACTTGGTCTGATGATGAGGCCCCTAGCCAGCTGCTACCTCTTGAGCATGCGTTGGTTTTCCCTTGAAGAGGAAAGCGTGATGCAACAAAGTAGCATAAGTATTTCCCCTAGTTTTTGAGAACAAGGGTATCAATCCAGTAGGAGACTACACGCAAATCACCTAGTACCTGCACAAACAATCAAGAACCTGGCAACCAACGCGATAAAGGGTTGTCAATCCCTTCACGACCACTTGCAAAACTGAGATCTGATAAAGATAATAAGATAAATATTTTTGGTATTTTTGTTGTATAGATTGGAAAAGTAAAGATTGCAAAATAAATAGTAAACTAGAATTGTAGATTGGAAACTTATATGATGTAAAGTAGACCCGGGGGCCATAGGTTTCACTAGTGGCTTCTCTCATGATAGCATGTATTACGGTGGGTGAACAAATCACTGCCGAGCAATTGATAGAAAAGTGCATAGTTATGGGAATATCTAGGCATGATCATGAACATAGGCATCACGTCCGTGACAAGTAGATCAAAACGATTCTGCATCTAGTACTATTACTCCACACATCGACCGCTATCCAGCATTCATCTAGAGTATTAAGTTCATAAGAACAGAGTAACGCATTAGGCAAGTTGACATGATGTAGAGGGATAAACTCAAGCAATATGATATAAACCCCATCTTTTTATCCTCGATGGCAATAATACAATACGTGTCGGTTTCCTTTCTGTCACTGGGATCGAGCAATGCAAGATTGAACCCAAAGCTAAGCACTTCTCCCATTGCAAGAAAGATCAATCTAGTAGGCCAAACTAAACCGATAATTCGAAGAGACTTGCAAAGATATTAAATCATGCATATGAGAATTCATAGAAGAACCAAATATTGTTCATAGATAATCTTGATCTTAAACCCACTATTCATCGGATCTCGACAAACACACCGCAAAAAGAATTACATCAAATAGATCTCCAAGAACATCAAGGAGAACTTTGTATAGAGATTCAAAGAGAGAGAAGAAGCCATCTAGCTAATAACTATGGACCCGAAGGTCTGTGGTAAACTACTCACACATCATCGGCGAGGCTATGGTGTTGGTGTAGAAGCCCTCCGTGATCGAATCCCCCTCTGGCAGATCATCGAAAAAGGCCCCAAGATGGGATCTCATAGGTATAGAATGTTGCGGCGGTGGAAAAGTGGTTTCGTGGCTCCCCTCGATGGTTTCAGGGTATAAGAGTATATATAGGCGAAAGAAGTAGGTCGGTGGAGCTACGAGGGGCCCACGAGGGTGGGGGCGCGCCCTCCTACCTCGTGGCCGCCTCCTTGCTTCCTTGACATCCACTCCAAGTCTCCTCGATTGCACGTGTTCCAAAAAAGATCCTCGTGAAGGTTTCGTTCCGTTTGGATTCCGTTTGACATTCCTTTCCTACGAAACACTGAAATAGGCAAAAAAAAGCAATTTGCACTGGGCCTTTGGTTAATAGGTTAGTCCCAAAAATAATATAAAATGGTATATTAAATCCCATTAAACATCCAAAACAGATAATATAATAGCATGGAAGAATAAAAAATTATAGATACGTTGGAGACGTATCAAGCATCCCCAAGCTTAATTCCTGCTCGTCCTCGAGTAGGTAAATGATAAAAAACAGAATTTTTGATGTGGAATAATACCTAGCATAATTTTAATGTAATTCTCTTTATTATGGCATGAATGTTCAGATCCGAAATATTCAAGACAAATGTTTAATATTGACATAAAAATAACAATACTTCAAGCATACTAATCAAGCAATTATGTTTTATCGAAATAACATAGCCAAAGAAAGCGCATCCCTACAAAATCATATAGTTTGGCCATTCTTCATATTCGTCACACAAAAATGCTCTCATCATGCACAACCCTAATGACAAGCCAAGCAATTGTTTCATACTTTAGTATTCTCAAACTTTTTTCAACTTTCACGCAATACATGAGCATGAGCCATGGACATAGCACTATGGGTGGAATAGAATATAATGATGGGGGTTGTGTGGAGAAGACAAAAAAGGAGAAAGTCTCATATTGATGCGGCTAATCAACAGGCTATGGAGATGCCCATCAATTGATGTCAATGCGAGGAGTAGGGATTGCCATGCAATGGATGCACTAGAGCTAAAAATGTATGAAAGCTCAACAAAAGAAATTAAGTGGGTGTGCATCCAACTTGATTGCTCACAAAGACCTAGGGAATTTGAGGAAGCCCATTGTTGGAATATACAAGCCAAGTTCTATATTGAAAAATTCCCACTAGTATATGAAAGTGACAAAATAAGAGACTCTCTATCATGAAGATCATGGTGCTACTTTGAAGCACAAGTGTGGAAAAATGATAGTAGCATTGTCCCTTTTTTTGGGCCTTCCTTTTTTTGGCCTTTCTCTTTTTCTATGCAACAATGCTCTAATAATTATGATCATCATAGTTCTATTTATTTACAACTCAAAGATTACAACTCGATACTAGAACAAGATATAACTCTATATGACTGCCTCCGATGGTGTGCCGGGATGGGCAATGAATCAAGAGTGACATGTATGAAAAATTATGCATGGTGGCATTAAGGCAATATGACAATGATGAAGCGTGTCATAATAAACGGAGCGGTGGAAAGTTGCATGGCAATATATCTCGGAATGGCTATGGAAATGCCATAATAGGTAGGTATGGTGGCTGTTTTGAGGAAGATATAAGGAGGCTTATGTGTGATAGAGCATATCGTATCACGGGGTTTGGATGCACCGGCGAAGTTTGCACCAACTCTAGGGGTGATAAAGGGCAATGCACGGTACCAAAGAGGCTAGCAATGATGGAAGGGTGAGAGTGCGTATAATCCATGGACTCAACATTAGTCAAAATGAACACACATACTTATTGCAAAAATCTACAAGTCATCGAAACCAAGCACTATATGCATGCTCCTAGGGGTATAGATTGGTAGGAAAAGACCATCGCTCGTCCCCGACCGCCACTCATAAGGAAAGCAATCAAAGAACACCTCATGCTTCAAATTTGTCACACAACGTTTACCATACGTGCATGCTATGGGACTTGCAAACCTCAACATAAGTATTTCTCAATTCCAAAATTACTCAACTAGCACGACTCTAATATTACCATCTTCATATCTCAAAACAATCATCAAGTATCAAACTTCTCATAGTATTCAATGCACTCTATATGGAAGTTTTTATTATACCCATCTTGGATGCCTATCATATTAAGACTAATTTTATAACCAAAGAAAATTACCATTCTGTTCAAAAAGACTCTCAAAATAATATAAGTGAAGCATGAGACATCAATTATTTCTATAAAATAAAAGCACCACCGTGATCTAAATAGATATAAGTGAAGCACTAGAGCAAAATTATCTAGCTCAAAAGATATAAGTGAAGCACATAGAGTATTCTAATAAATTCCGATACATGTGTGTCTCTCAAAAAGGTGTGTACAGAAAGGATGATTGTGGTAAACTGAAAATCAAAGACTCAAATCATACAAGACGCTCCAAGCAAAACACTTATCATGTGGTGAATAAAAATATAGCCTCAAGTAAAGTTACCGATAGACGAAGACGAAAGAGGGGATGCCTTCCGGGGCATCCCCAGCTTAGGCTTTTGGTTGTCCTTGAATTTTACCTTGGGGTGCCTTAGTCATCCCCAAGCTTAGGCTCTTGCCACTCCTTGTTCCATAATCCATCAAATCTTTACCCAAAACTTGTAAACTTCACAAGACAAAACTTAGACAGAAAATCTCATGAGCTCCGTTAGTGTAAGAAAACAAATCACCACTTTAAGGTACTGTAATGAACTCATTTTTTTGTTTATATTGGTGTTAAACCTACTTTATTCCAACTTCTCTATGGTTCATACTCCCCGATACTAGCCATAGATTCATCAAAATAAGCAAACAACACACGAAAAACAGAATCTGTCAAAAACAGAACAGTCTGTAGCAATCTGTATCAAATGTATACTTATTATACTCACAAAATTCTGAAATAAATTTTTTGACGTGAGGAATTTTTCTATTAATCATCTGCAAAAAGAATCAACCTAAAAGCTCTCTCCAGTAAAACATGGCAGCTAATCTCGTGAGCGCTAAGGTTTCTGTTTTTCACAGCAAGATCATAAAGACTTCACCCAAGTGTTCCCAAAGGTTCTACTTGGCACAAACACTAATTTAAAACATAAAACCACATCTAAACAGAAACTAGATGAATTATTTATTACTAAGCAGAAACAAAAAGCAATAAACAAAAATAAAGTTGGGTTGCCTCCCAACAAGCGCTATCGTTTAACGCCCCTAGCTAGGCATAAAAGCAAGAATAGATCTAGGTATTGTCATCTTTCTTATGCAATCCGTAAGTGGATATCATAATAGATTCATAAGGAAATTTAATTTTATTCCTAGGAAAGTTCTCCATGCCTTTCCTTAATGGAAATTGGAACCTAATATTTCCTTATTTCATATCAATAATTGCACCAATCGTTCTAAGGAGAGGTCTACCAAGAATAATAGGACATGTAGGATTGCAATCTATATCAATAACAATGAAATCTACGGGCGCATAATTCCTATTTGCAACAATAAGAACATCATTAATCCTTCCCATAGGTTTCTTAATGGTGGAATCCACAAGGTGCAAATTTAAAGAACAATCATCAAATTCATGGAAGCCTAACACATCAGACAAAGTTTTTGGAATCGTGGAAACACTAGCACCCAAATCACATAAAGCATAGCATTCATGATCTTTAATTTTAATTTTAATAGTAGGTTCCCACTCATCATAAAGTTTTCTAGGGATAGAAACTTCTAATTCAAGCTTTTCTTCATAAGATTGCATTAAAGCATCAACGATGTGTTTGGTAAAAGCTTTATTTTGAGCATAAGCATGAGGAGAATTGAATACGGATGGCAACAAGGAAATACAATCTATCAAAGAACAATTATCATAATTAAATTCCTTGAAATCCAAAATAGTGGGTTCATTGCTATGTAAAGTTTTGACCTCTTCAATCCCACTTTTACAAATTTTTGCATCAAGATCTAAAAACTCTGAATCATTGGGACGCCTTTTAACTAAAGTTGACTCATCTCCCAATCCCATATTTATCAAGATTCATATTGGAAAACAAATATTTAATAGGATACACATCAATAACTTTTAGATCTTGATCATTGTTATCATGGAAACTAGAAGAACACACTTTTACAAAGCAATCTTTTTTAGCACGCATACTAGCGGTTCTTTCTTTGCACTCATCAATGGAAATTCTCATAGATTTGAGAGACTCATTGATATCATGCATAGGTGGAATAGATCTAAGTTTCAAAGAACCAACATCAAGAGAAATTCTATCCATGTTCCTAGCTAACTCATCAATCTTAGGCAATTTTTCTTCAAGCAAAGCATTGTAATTCTTTTGCAAAATCATAAATTCTTTAACACTAGTCTCAAAATCAGAGGGTATCTTATTAAAATTTCCATAAGAGTTGTTGTAGGAATTACCATAATTATTAGAGGAATTACTAGGAAACGGCCTAGAGTTGAAATTTCCTCTATACGCGTTCTTACCAAAATTGTTCCTACCAACGAAATTCACATCCATAGATTCATTATTATTCTCAATCAAAGTGGACAAAGGCATATCATTAGGATCAGAAGAAACACTCTTATTAGCAAACAATTTCATAAGTTCATCCATCTTTCCACTCAATACATTAATCACTTCAATAGCATGAACTTTTTTACTAGTGGATCTTTCGGCGTGCCATTGAGAATAATTAACCATAATATTATCTAGGAGTTTAGTAGCTTCTCCTAAAGTGATTTCCATAAAAGTGCCACCCTCGGATGAATCTAAAAGATTTCTAGAAGCAAAATTCAATCCGGCATAATTTTTTTGTATAATCATCCATAAATTCAAACCATGTGTAGGGAAATTACGTATCATTAATTTCATCCTCTCCCAAGCTTGTGCAACATGCTCATGCTCAAGCTGCTTAAAATTCATAATATCGTTTCTAAGAGAGATGATCTTAGTGGGAGGAAAATACTTAGTGATAAAAGCTGATACGTCTCCAACGTATCTACTTTTCCAAACACTTTTGCCCTTGTTTTGGACTCTAGCTTGCATGATTTAAATGGCACTAACCCGGACTGACGCTGTTTTCAGCAGAATCGCCATGGTGTTATTTTTGTGCAGAAATAAAAGTTCTGGAATGGCCTGAAACTTCACGGAGAATATTTTTGGAATTAATAAAAAATACTGGTGAAAGAATCAACACCAGGGGGCCCACACCCTGTCCACGAGGGTGGAGGGCTCGCCCCCTGCCTCGTGGGCCCCCTGAGGCTCCACCGACCTCAACTCCAACTCTATATAATCATGTTCGGGGAGAAAAAATTCAGAGAGAAGGATTCATCGCTTTTTACGATATGGAGCCGCCGCCAAGCCCTAATCTCTCTTGGGAGGGCTGATCTAGAGTCCATTTGGGGCTCCGAAGAGGGGAATCTGTCGCCATCGTCATCATCAACCTTCCTCCATCACAAATTTCATGATGCTCACCATCGTGCGTGAGTAATTCCGTCGTAGGCTTGCTGGACGGTGATGGGCTGGATGAGATTTATCATGTAATCGAGTTAGTTTTGTTAGGGTTTGATCCCTAGTATCCATTATGTTCTGAGATTGATGTTGCTATGACTTTGCTATGCTTAATGCTTGTCACTAGGGCCCGAGTGCCATGATTTCAGATCTGAACCTATTATGTTTTCATGAATATATGTGAGTTCTTGATCCTATCTTGAAAGTCAATAGTCACCTATTATGTGTTATGATCCGGTAACCCCGAAGTGACAATAATCGGGACCACTCCCGGTGATGACCGTAGTTTGAGGAGTTCATGTATTCACTAAGTGTTAATGCTCTGGTCCGGTACTCTATTAAAAGGAGGCCTTAATATCCCTTAGTTTCCAATCGGACCCCGCTGCCATGGGAGGGTAGGACAAAAGATATCGTGCAAGTTGTTTTCCATAAGCACGTATGACAATATTCGGAATGCATGCCTACATTACATTGATGAACTGGAGCTAGTTCCGTGTCACCCTATGTTATAACTGTTGCATGAGGAATCGCATCCGACATAATTATCCGTCATTGAACCATTGCCTATGAGCTTTTCACATATTTATCTTTGCTTAGTTACTTTTCCGTTGCCATTGTTATGATTACTACAAAATTGCTACTGTTACTTTTGCCACTGTTACCGTTACTTCCATACTACTTTGCTACTAAATATTTTGCTGCAGATATTAAATCTTTCAAGTGTGGTTGAATTGACAACTCAACTGCTAATACTAGAGAATATTCTTTGACTCCCCTTGTGTCGAATCAATAAATTTGGGTTGAATACTCTACCCTCAAAAACTGTTGTGATCCCCTATACTTGTGGGTTATCAAGACTATTTTCTGGCGCCGTTGACAGGGAGCATAGCTCTATTCTTTGAGTCACTTGGGATTTATATCTTTTGATCACTATGAGGAACTTGAAAGACGAAATAACCAAAACTTATCCCTCAACTACGAGGGGAGGTAAGGAACTGCCATCTAGCTCTGCACTTGATTCACCTTCTGTTATGAGTAAATTTGCGACACCTACACCTGCTATTGATTCTGATATGTCGCATGTTATTGATGATGCCACTTCTGCTACACATGATGCTTATGATGAAACTACTTCTAATCTTGAAAATACTGTGCCACTAGGTGAATTTCTTAATGAACAACTTGCTAGGGTTAGAGAGAATGAAATTATTGAAATTGATAATATTGATGGAAGTGATGATGAAGATTCTCCCCCTAGATATGAATTGCCTGATGTACCTGAGGGTTATGTTATGGATGAAGAAACTGCTAGATACTTTTTGCTTGCAAGGATAGATATGATCTTAAGAAACTGTTAGTTAAGCTAAAAGAAAAGTCTTTGAATGCTAGAAGGAAATATGACCCTGCTTTTTCTACTTCACCTATCTGTATTTCTGATAAGGATTATGATTTCTCTGTCGATCCTGAGTTAATTAGTTTGGTTGAATCTGATCCTTTTTATGGCTATGAATCTGAAACTGTTGTGGCACATCTTACTAAATTGAATGATATAGCCACCCTGTTCACTAATGAGGAAAAAATTCGTTACTACTATATCCTTAAGTTATTTCCGTTCTCATTAAAGGGTGATGCTGAAATATGGTTTATTTCTCTCGATCCTGGTTGTGTGCATAGTCCCTAGGATATGATTTATTACTTCTCTGCTAAATATTTCCCCGCTCATAAGAAGCAAGCTGCCGTAAGGGAAATATATAATTTTGTGCAAATTGAAGAAGAGAGTCTCCCACAAGCTTGGGGAGGCTTCTCCGATTACTTAATGCTTTGCCTGATCATCGTCTCAAGAAAAATGAAATACTTGATATCTTTTATAATGGACTAACTGATGCTTCCACAGACCACCTGGATAGTTGTGCTGGTTGTGTTTTCAGGGAAACAACTGTTGATCAAGCTGAATTGCTATTGAATAATATGTTGAGTAATGATAATAGCTGGACACTTCTTGAACCAACTCCTAAGCCAACACCGAAGAAAAGGGGTATTCTATTTCTCAGTGCTGAAGATATGTAAGAGGCAAAGAAATCTATGAAAGAAAAGGGTATTTAAGCTGAAGATGTTAAGAATTTACCACCTATTGAAGAAATACATGGTCTTGATAACCCGACACAGGTAGTAAAGGTAAACTCTCTCTATAGATTTGATGAAGGTGATATTCCTTGTTATAAGTCTGCTACTCAATGCTTAGATGAGTTTGATAATTTTATTGTTAAACAAGAAAACTTCAATGCTTATGTTGGTAGACATTTGAAACGAAATGCTAATATGATTGAACACTTGAGTGATTATATGTCTAGCGTTAAAGGTGAACTTAAACTCATTAGTAAACATGCTTCTATGGTTATGCTACCTCTTGAGCATGCGTTGGTTTTCCCTTGAAGAGGAAAGGGTGATGCAGCAAAGTAGCGTAAGTATTTCCCTTAGTTTTTGAGAACCAAGGTATCAATCCAGTAGGAGACTACACGCAAGTCTCCTAGTACCTGCACAAACAATCAGGAACCTTGCAACCAACGCGATAAAGGGGTTGTCAATCCCTTCACGGCCACTTGCAAAAGTGAGATCTAATAAAGATAATAAGATAAATATTTTTGGTATTTTTTGTATAGATTTAAAAGTAAAGATTGCAAAATAAATAGTAAACTAGAATTGTAGATTGGAAACTTATATGATGTAAAGTAGACACGGGGGCCATTGGTTTCACTAGTGGCTTCTCTCAAGGTAGCATAAGTATTACGGTGGGTAAACAAATTACTGCCGAGCAATTGATAGGAAAGCGCATAGTTATGAGAATATCTAGGAATGGTCATGAACATAGGCATCACGTCCGTGACAAGTAGACCTAATCGATTCTGCATCTACTACAATTACTCCACACATCGACCGCTATCCAGCATGCATCTAGAGTATTAAGTTCATAAGAATAGAGTAACGCATTAGGCAAGATGACATGATATAGATGGATAAACTCAAGCAAAATGATATAAACCCCATCTTTTTATCCTCGATAGCAACAATACAATACGTGCCTTGCCGCCCATGCTGTCACTGGGAAAGTACACCGCAAGATTGAACCCAAAGCCAAGCACTTATCCCATTGCAACAAAGATCAATCTAGTAGGCCAAACTAAACCGATAATTTGAAGAGACTTGAAAAGATATTTAAATCATGCATATAAGAATTGAGAGAAGAATCAAATATTGTTCATAGATAATCTTGATCATAAACCCACAATTCATCGGATCTCGACAAACACACCGCATAAAGAGTTACATCGGATAGATCTCCAAGAAGATCAAGGAGAACTTTGTATTGAGATCCAAAGTGTCGGTGTACAAAACTAGGGGCACATTTTTGTCCCCTTTACCCGTGCACGGGCAGTCAGAGCCGCGCCCGCGACCACGCCAAGCAGAGCGAGGGAGGTGAGCCGAGGTAAGACCGAAGCCCTAGACGAGGCAAAGCAACGAAAAGAACCAAGGCCACAAAGATCAGATGGGCAAAGCAGGTTTCCCCGGCAAGGACCCTTGTCGGGGCAGCTCGCCCATGCCAGCCG
The DNA here is from genome assembly GCA_032464435.1 of Aegilops umbellulata. Taxonomy (NCBI): domain Eukaryota; kingdom Viridiplantae; phylum Streptophyta; class Magnoliopsida; order Poales; family Poaceae; genus Aegilops; species Aegilops umbellulata. The sequence continues at coordinate 335,997,146 of CP136060.1, forward strand.
AGCGAGCCACCCTAGAGCCCGCCAACGCTCGACAAATGCATTGGGACAGGGCTCGGGAGGCACCTCTGTGGTGCATGCAGATCTTTGTGAAGACAAAGGACAGTCAAGACCAAATGAGGATAGGAAGGCAGCCATCCTCACCGAAGAAACCCACAAGACCCCCGGCAAGATCCTTGCCGGGGACGCCTGCGCGCCACGGCAAGACCCTTGTCGGGCCACCCGGCAAGGCCCTCGCCAAACGCACCAGCAGGGCCACCGTCAGGCCCGCACCAGACAAGTCTCCGCCGCCGTTCGCATGCAGCTACCGACCCAACCAGCTGGGCAGGCACCTACGTGGCAACATGCAGCCCTTCGTGGAGGCTCCGCCACCGCCCCACCTCAGCTGCCTGCCTGCTTACATGGCAACACATGCATCGCTGGCCAGGGTGCGTGTCAAAGCTTGGAGGAGCGGCGACGGACGGGACGTGCCTCGCCCCCGTCCCCGATAAAGTGAAGGGACACCTAAGCCTCGCATTAAATGCGCTTTGTCCTGTAATACGAGGGATAACCTCGTGCCACTGTAGACCTTTACACCTCCTGTGTGCCACTGTGGCAGCCCCTTTCGCCTATAAAAGGAGGCCCATGGCGCACGGGAAAAGGATACGGCTTTTTGGAGCTCGTTACACCCCGTAGCTAGCTCAAGAACTCAGAATACATCCACCAAAGCAGGAGTAGGGTTTTACGCATCCTCGCGGCCCGAACCTGGATAAACGAACCGCGTGCTCTCATTTAGACCTGCTCTTCTCTCAACCCCGCGCCCCGCAACCGCAGTAGGGATTCTTGTGATCCCATAGGTGTCGTTTCCCACCGACATCTTTGGCGCGCCAGGTAGGGGGCGCGTTTGTGAGAATCTGGTCTGGTAGTTAGCCTAGCGGTTCTTCATCGCCGTGGACCCTAAGAAGAATACGGCCACGACGATCGGCTCATTGGGGGCTGAGCGGCCCGTGCCGGTGCGAACGAGCAGCGGTCCGGTCGCGGACAGGACTCGAGCCGTGGCCCGCGAACACCAGCACCACCCAAGCAGTCGGAGCTTGGCGAGCGGCGTCGTTCGTGCACCAGACGATCGGCCCCACGCCGCCGGATCCGACGGAGCTGGGCCCCTTGCCGGCAGCGCGGGGCCCTCCGGGGGTGTCGTTGCACCGACTCCGGGCGGCGCGGCGACCTCCAGGACGCATACACCGCGCGTTCTTCCCATGGGGTAAGCGCCGAGCAGCGTCACCACGTTGGTGACCCTGGGCATCGCTGTGGGAAGAGCCCTGTGCGTCGTCAGCAAGACGAAGGAGTTCAGCACGCGCACCGAAGCATCGGTGAAAGTCGCGCGCAGCTGCTGGGTCGTGACAGAGATCCTTCTAACATAGTTAGAAGTCGAAACGCGCCGCGGTCCACTTAGCTATCGCCGCCACCCACGCTAGCGGAAGAATTGGCGCGCGCACAGCTGCTCCTTGACTTCCCTCCTGCTGCGGAGAAGCTCGATGAGTTGAGGGCCACCATCCGGAGCCTCGTCGCCGTCGCGAACAGAGACGATCCGCGATCGGCGGGGCCCTCGGGTCGGCGCTCCACCAAACCACCACATGCTGGCGCTGGGAGGACTGGGGGAGCTGCGGCCATGGTGCACTCTCCTCCTCCTTGCCAGCCGCCGCGGGCGCCGGCCCATCGCGACGACGCTGGTGACAACATCTCTATAGCATCGTCCGATCCGCGGACCCTCCGCGACCAGCGCCAGGTCCTTCGGGAGCGAGCTCATGAAGACGCTCGAACCACCGTTGAGCGGCGACGCGAAACGCGCCGCCAGACGAACAAGCGGGCGGGACCCGCTACAGACGACCCGGCACTGGGGGGCCCCAGCGGCATACCTTACGAGGTGGGCTGCCCAGCTTTTACCCGTGAGCTGAGGCAGTTCCAATGGCCGTCCCACCGCATGTTCAAGCCCGACGTCAGCGAGAAGTACACCGGCAAGACCCATCCGTCCGAGTTCCTCAGCATCTACACCATCGCGATGCAGGCCGCTGGGGCTCGCGACGATAAGGTGCTCGCCAACTACTTCCCACTGGCGCTCAAGCCCAATGTAATGTCTTGGTTGATGCACTTGCCGACGGACTCCATCTCTTCCTGGTCAGATCTGTGCCACGAGTTCGTTGGCGCCTTCACTGGAGGCCACTAAGCTCATGGCCAAGCCAGTGATCTGCATATCATTCCCCAGAAGGAAGGAGAGACGCTGCGCAAGTACATCCAGAGATTCAGCCGGGTGCAGTACAACATCCCTGACGTTCATCCCGCCGCTGTGATTAGCGTGTTCCATCAGAACATCCGCAATCGCAAGATGCGCGAGGAGCTGGCGATGACCAATGTTAAGGATGTGGCCGAGCTCTACGTTCTGACCGACAGGTGCGCCCGGGCTGAAGAGGGAAGGAAGTACCCCAGCGAAGACGCCGACATAGAAACCGACTCTACCGATGAGGACGCCGCCGCCCCGACGAAGAAGGGACGACGTCGCAACAAGAAACGCAAAGGCAAGGCCGTGCTTGCCATTGAGGGGTCTGACGATACCGGTGCCGACAAGAAGGTCAAGGCAGACACCCCCGTCAAGGAGATTGCCGGGTGCGCTGCCTGCCGGGCCTTGGCAGCTACCGACAAGCCAGGAAGCTCTGGCAAGCAATACTACAAGATCCACCGCACCAAGGGCCACGCTCTCTAGAACTGCCGAGAAGTCGAGCTGCTTGCTGAGAAGCAAAAGGCTGAGTACAAAAGGCGGGACAAGGAGAAGGACCAGGATGGTGCTGAGGGATCCGGCAAGAAGCGTGGCGGCCAAGGAGGCCGCCCGGCAAGGACAACCAGCAGGAGACGCCCGCCCGGGGCCGCGACAAGAAACAAGAAGACGACGATCACGATGAGGACGACGAGTCTGGTGAGCAAGGCTTCCAAAAGGCTACGAAGGCCATGTGCGTCGATGGCGGCGCCTCGCTGCATGCCTCTCACCGCCAGCTCAAGCAGTGAGCGCGAGAGGTTACGGCGACGAAGCCGTCGTTCGGCGCTCAGAAATCTCTAAAGTGGTCCAGCACGCCCCTCATCTTTGACGCCGAGGACCACCCTGATCGCACTATCGCGGTCGGGTGTTTGCCGTTGTTGGTTTCGCCAACAATACGCAACCTCAGGGTGAACAAGATGTTGGTTGACGGTGGGGCCGTCCTGAACCTGATCTCGTCTGTCGTGATCAAAAGGTTGCAAATCCCTGATGGAGACCTCGAGGAAACGGGCACGTTTCAGGGGGTCAATCCGGGGAGAAGTCAGCCAAAGGGAAAAGTCACACTGCCCGTGACATTCGGAGGGGAGTTGAACTACCGGACGAAGAGGATCGTCTTTGATGTGGCCGAGATCCCCTTGCCCTACAACGGGATCCTCGGCCGCCCGACACTAGCCAAGTTCATGGCGGCATCACACTACGCCTACAACATGCTAAAGATGCCCGGGCCGTTGACCATCATCTCCGTCCCCTCCGACAAGAAGGACGCGCTGATCTGCGCCGAACAACTCTATCGGATGCAGTTGTAGCAGCTGCCGACAAGGCACCTGCTCCTGCCGCCGAAGGCCCAGGAGGAAAGAAGGAGCCCGGCAAGACCTCTCGCACCCACTCCGGCAAGCGCACCTCTTCGGGGTGTTGTGCTACCATTGAGGACGTGCCAGAGAGCTCTGCCGACAAGAGCAAGAGATCCAGAGCCGAGCCGCCGCAGACCAAGAAGGTGCCTGTCGCGGAGGACGGCACGAGAGGGGCCTTCATCATAGGCTCCGCCCTCAACAGCAAATAGGAAGGCGAGATCGTCACCTTCCTGCGGGCAAATGTCGATGTGTTTGCGGTGGCAAGCATCCGACAGCCCCGGTGTTCCCAGGGAGGTGATTGAGCACCACCTAGCTGTCTGCCCCCACGCGCGGCCCGTCAAGCAGAAGGTTAGAAAGCAGGCTCTGGAGAGGCAGGAGTTCATCACAGAGGAGACCAGGAAGCTAGATGCAGCAGATTTGGTGAGAGGGGTGCTCCATCCGACGTGGTTGGCCAATCCGGTAGTGGTACGCAAGGCGAATGGGAAGTGGAGGCTGTGTATTGATTACACAGATATGAATAAAGCTTGTCCTAAGGACCCCTTCCCATTGCCGCGCATCGACCAGATTGTTGACTCCACGGCCGGGTGTGATCTGCTATCATTCCTCGATGCTTACTCAAGCTACCACCAAATCTTCATGACAAGAGAGGATGAAGAGAAGACATCATTCATCACCCCATGTGGCACGTATTGCTTTTTACGGATGCCTTTCGGGTTGAAGAGTGCTGGCTCAACGTTTGCAAGAGCAGTCCAAATTGGTTTTGAGCCTCAGCTCCATAGAAATATGGAAGCCTACATGGATGACATAGTGGTCAAAACCAAGGACGGGCCGACTCTTGTGCAAGATCTAGAAGAGACATTTGCCAACCTGCGCAAGATCAACCTCAAGTTGATCCCTGAGAAGTGCGTCTTCGGTGTCCCGTCCGGCAAGCTTCTCGGGTTCTTCGTGTCGCAGCGCGGGATCGAGGCAAACACAGACAAGATCAAGGCTATTGAGCAGATCAAGGCGCAGCGGATCAAGGATGTGCGTCGGCTCACTGATTGTGTTGCCGCCATGGGCCGGTTCATCTCCAAGTCCGCTGAGCGTGCCCTTCCCTTTTTCAAGATCTTGAAAAAGGCGGGCCCAATGGAGTGGACCCTAGAACCCGAGGCCGTGCTGCACGACCTGAAGAAATACCTTTCCTCCACGCCAACACTAGTTGCGCCTAAACCACAAGAGCCGTTGCTGCTGTATCTGGCGGCGACGAATCAAGTGGTCAGCGCCGCACTAGTGGCGCAGAGGGAGGTCGATGAGGTGGCAGCAATGGCGGCAGGAACAGCGGATGGAAAGCCGAAGATTCCCCCGGCAGGGCCCGACACCGACAAGGCACGACCCCCGGCAGAGTCTGGTGCCACCAAGGCGATGCCCGCGCGGTCGAGTGAAGTGGTGCCCAAGAAAAAGATGATGCAACACCCGGTTTACTTTGTCAGCTTCCTCTTGCAGGGGCTAGGTCAAGGTATTCCGATGTGCAAAAATTGCTCTTCGGCCTCCTTATGGCCTTGAGGAAGCTATGTCACTACTTCCAGGCCCACGAGATCACTGTCGTGACCCGCCTCCCGTTGCAACGGATACTGCACAACCTGGACGCAACCGGAAGGATTGTAGAATGGGCCTTGGAGTTGTCCAACTTCGGTTTAAAGTTTGAGAGTACCTCGACAATTCAGAGCATAGTCTTGGCGGAGTTCATCGCGGAATGGACCTAGACGCCTGACGAAGAAATCCAGGAGACTACTCTCCACGGTGAGGAAGCAGACTGCAACTGGATCATGTACTTTGATGGAGCCTTTTCGCTGCAAGGCGCCGGTGCTGGTGTGCTGCTCGTTGCACCCACCGGAGAGCACCTCAAGTACGTGATCCAGATGCGCTTCCCCAGGGAGATGTCCACCAATAACACCGCCGAGTACGAGGGATTGCTTGCCGGTCTCAGGATCGCGGCAGACCTCGGGGTTAAGAAGCTCATCGTCAGGGGTGACTCGCAGCTCGTTGTCAGGCAAGTCAACAAAGATTATCAGAGCCCACTGATGGAGGCATACGTAGATGAGGTGAGGAAGCTGGAGGAACGCTTTGACGGTATCCTGGCAGAGCACGTCCCCCGAGCGGAGAACGACATCGCCGATTACCTGTCAAAGTGTGCCACATTCAAGCTACCTGTGGAACTAGGTACCTTTTTGCTCCGGTTAACTCAACCATCCGTCGATCCATCAGCAGGGCAGAACAAGCGAAGAAAATCAGGTCCCGGCAAGTACTTTCCTACCGAGCCCTCCGGGGCCGTCGGCAAGGGTACTGTTGTGGACACTGATCCTGCCCGAGAGCAACTGACTCCGGCGGGGCGTCAGGCCCTGGCCGTAGAGACAACCGCTCCCATGGCGGAAGAGATGCCTTTGGTCCTTGCCGTCGAGCCTCAGGCTCTGGCATGGGCGCAGCATACCGTCCAATTCCTCCAAACAGGGGAACTTCCTGAGGAGCAGGAAGAAGCGGAGAAAGTAGCCCGTCGGTCCGCCCTGTACCAGTTCGTCGATGACATACTGTACCGGAGAAGGCCGAACGGTGTGTAACTCAAGTGCATCCCCCGGGAGGAAGGACTGGAGCTGTTGGCAGAGATACATGGAGGCATATGTGGCTCCCACATAGGGTCAAGGGCCCTTGCCGGGAAGGCGTTCCGGTAAGGTTTCTTCTGGCCCACCGCCCTCTAGGATGCGACGGCACTAGTCACCAAGTGTGAAGCATGCCAGTTCCATTCAAAGAAGCTTAATCAACCAGCTCAAGCCCTTCAAACAATCCCTCTCTCCTGGCCATTCTCGGCCTGGGGACTCGACATACTGGGCCCTTTCCCCCGCGCTGTCGGGGGCTTTGAGTGCTTGTACGTTGCAGTCGACAAGTTCACAAAGTGGACAGAGGTGGAAGCAGTGAGAAAGGTGACTGCTCAGTCGGCTGTCAAGTTTTTCAAAGGACTCGTCTGCCATTTTGGTGTGCCAAACAGAGTCATCACCGACAATGGCACGCAGTTCACAAGCCACACCTTCAAGCAATACATTCAAGACCTTGGCAGCAAGGTCTGTTTTGCTTCCGTGGCACACCCACGGAGCAACGGCCAAGCGGAGAGGGCAAATGCTGAAGTGTTGCGAGGCCTGAGGACAAAGACTTTTGACAAGCTGCACAAGAGCGAAAGGCACTCGATTGATGAACTGCCGTCGGTTCTTTGGTCGATCAGGACGACGCCAATTCGAGCCACCGGTCAGACACCTTTTGCCCTGGTATACGGGGCAGAAGCAGTTCTCCCCACGGAACTCATATACGGGTCACCTTGAGTGCTCGCTTATGATGAGCTTGAGCAAGAGCCGTTGCACCAAGATTACGCGACGCTCCTTGAGGAAGATCGTCTTCGGGCGGCTGTGAGAGCGGCATGCTACCAGCAAGCCTTGCACCGCTACCATAGCCGCAAGATTAATGCCCGAAGCTTTGAGGAAGGCGACCTTGTTATTTGGCGCGTTCAGTCGGCCAAGAATTCCAACAAGTTGACGCCGAAGTGGGAAGGCCCTTATTGGGTAATACGAGTCCCCAGGCCTGGCGCAGTCCGCCTGGAGACCGAGGATGCCGTAACAATGAGCAACTCATGGAACATCGAGCATCTTCGCAAGTTTTACCCATAAGGTGCGGCTTGCCGGGCCTCCCGGCAAACCACCTTTTGTACGAGCTTTGCCGCAAGGCATGTGACCCTTTGTACAAAGCCAGGCGCAGACCCTGAGCGAGAATAAATGAAGCGCTGGCGCCCTAAGTTATAGCCTGCATGCTAGGTCGAGTCTCGTCCTTGGTTAGGGTTGATAGTGCTTAGCGGCGGCTGACCCCTAGCTTAGAGGTCGAGTGCGCGTCTCTCTATTCTTCTCTGTCTTCTTTGGTTCGCATGACACATGAATATCCTTGCCGAGCTGCTTTGGAAGAAAGGGGATGGACCGGCGTCCAGGCCCCGGCAAGCCAGTATTGCCGGGGGCTACAAGAGCAAGGATCCACCCACGGCGAGCCAAGGTTGCCGGGGGCTGCAGATTCAGATAAGTTCCCTATCCCCTATCATGCGTTTCGTTATGGACTGAGGTATGTGAAACCTGGTTTTATCCTTAGACCACCGTGCTCCCCTCATTCCGGACCCTAGGACTCGTTTCCTGGGACCGAATTTGGTCGTAGTCGCGGCAGCAAGGAGATAAAACAAGGAGCCTAAGCCCACCTCATCCCTGCCTCCGCCAAGGGCGTGAGAAAGGTCGAGCGAAGTGGGGGGACGGCAAGGCCTATTGCCGGGCGAGAAAACGTTCATCTTAAAGGTAACAAGGATTTACTCCTTGTCGCGGGTTTTACCTGCGAACGAAAAACCCGACAAACATCCCTCTTTCATTAAAAAACATCCCATACAGGTACAGTCCATACGAAATGAAAAGCATGAACAAGGGGATTACAAGTTCTAAAGCTAACAAAGGCCCGCAGGCTTACAAGACTAAAAAGAGATAAGGTGCCCGTAATCCCTTTCTTGTCCCTCTCCGCAGGAAATGGAACAAGAAAACACAAGGGCAAAAGGGGCACCTAGGCGAGCTACGAGTGGCAGAAGACACCAAGAGGACATCTTGGTGGCCGTCCAAGGCCTGGGTGGTGATGGCGGCGCCGGGGGCAGAGCTCGAAGATGAGGCGGCAGGACGTCGGTACGCGACGAAGGCGTCAGCGCCCGTGTACTCTGACTTGACGGCCTTGCTGCCCGCCCTCTTCCTCTCCTGCAGCCTCCCAACGCCAGCCGGCCAAGGAGACGACCCCAAGAAGTTCAAGGAGCCGGCGACACGGATGATGGGGTCGCCGGTGCCGCTCGGAGCGGCGCCCGACGCCTAGTCGGACCCATCATCCTGCCGCCCGCTAGCCTCGTCGTCGCTGCCGTTGTCTTCCTCGCCGCTCTCGCTCGAGGAGGAATCTTCGTCATCAGAAGAGCTCTCCACACAACACCTTACGCGAGTCCCGAAGTGCCCGAAGATCTTGACAGAGAGAAGGCCATCCTCCATTAGTTTGAAATGGAGGGTGAGCCCATCCTTCAAGCGGTGGAGGCGAGCGAAGGTCCTCCACCCACGGCGGAGATACATGACGTGGGGGGCGGGGAACTCGACGTCGGCCCATGTGCCGCTGTTCCCGCAACCCCTCATATGCAGCCGCAACGCCTGCGGTGGATCCAGCTCCATCTCCCACGCGAATGCAGTCGGGAGGCGAAGGCGCGGTGGCTGGTGCAGCCTAACAAAGAATTCGCATGGGTTGTCCCTAGCATGGCCCTCCATCGGAGGAGGAGCTGCTAGCGGAGGAGAGGCTGATCTACCGCTCCGTCCTCCTCTTCCCCGAGCACTGCGACCTCTGCCCCGGCCTCTCCCACGACCTCGCCCTCGCCCCCTCCCACTTCCCATCACGGTCGGCTCTGTCTCCACGAGCGCGGGAGGAGGGGGACGCGTTGTCGAGCGGCGACCCTCGCTGCCACCGTCGAAGGATCAGGATTCCCTTTCTCCATGACGAATGAAAGGAAGGAGCAGAGGCGAGGGGAGGTAGAAGATGGAAGAATGTGGGGTGCCACCCCCCTTCCCGCCCTTTATAAGGGAACGGGGCTGGGGCTCGGCCGCCCCGCTTGGCCAATCAAGACACGGGAGGCGCAGGGAACCAGGACCGACCCGCTGCCCCAACCAGCGACAACCCGATTTCCCGCCTCCACCGTTTGCCACCCCGAGCGCATGAAAGGCGCGTGGAAGACATGCAGAACCGAGGGGATAGGTGAAGCAAACTCTCCCCACCCCGTGATCGTGGGTAGTGGACGCCTTGAAGACCGCGCCTCAACCCCATTCAGTAAATGAGCCGTGCCTCCACGCCCTCCTCCCTTTACGGGGAAGGCGCGAGCCCCCTCTTTACTGTGATCTGACGCATGCGTGTGAAAACCGCCCCACACATGCCGCCCACGTCACGCACGCCCCTCCACGCCGTGCCGTGCGCGCGGGTCGTGGGAAGCTCAGCGCGTGAAGAATCTTACCACGGTAAAAACCGCCCCGCCTGCCCGCGCACCGTTTTGGACCTGACCCAACAACGTGTCGCGCTTATGTGTGGCCTAAGCCCGGGGGCTCCTGTTGGTGTACAAAACAAGGGGCACATTTTTGTACCCCTTTACCTGTGCACGGGCAGTCAGAGCCACGCCCGCGACCACGCCAAGCAGAGCGAGGGAGGTGAGCCGAGGTAAGACCGAAGCCCAAGACGAGGCAAAGCAACGACAAGAACCAAGGCCACAAAGATTAGATGGGCAAAGCAGGTTTCCCCGGCAAGGACCCTTGCCGGGGCAGATCGCCCATGCCAGCCGAGTGAGCCACCCTCGATCCCGCCAACGCTCGACAAATGCATTGGGATAGGGCTCGGGAGGCACCTCTATGGTGGCATGCAGATCTTTGTGAAGACAAAGGACAGTCAAGACCAAATGAGGATAGGAAGGAAGCCATCCTCACCGAAGAAACCCACAAGACCCCCGGCAAGATCCTTGCTGGGGACGCCTGCGCGCCACGGCAAGACCCTTGCCGGGCCACCCGGCAAGGCCCTCGCCAAACGCACCAGCAGGGTCACCGTCAGGCCCGCGCCAGACAAGTCTCCGCTACCGTTCGCATGCAGCTGCCGACCCAACCAGCTGGGCAGGCACCTGCATGGCAACATGCAGCCCTTCATGGAGGCTCCGGCACCATGCCACCTCAGCTGCCTGCCTGCTTACATGGCACCGCATGCATCGCTGGCCAGGGCGCGTGTTGAAGCTTGGAGGAGCGGTGGCGGATGGGACGGGCCTCGCCCCTGTCCCCGATAAAGTGAAGGGACACCTAAGCCTCGCATAAAATGCACTTTGTCCTGTAATACGAGGGATAACCTCGTGCCACTGTAGACCTTTACACCTCATGTGTGCCACTGTGGCAGTCCCTTTCGCCTATAAAAGGAGGCCCATGGCGCACGGGAAAAGGATTCGGTTTTTTGGAGCTCGTTACACCCTGTAGCTAGCTCAAGAACTCAGAGTACATCCATCAAAGCTGGATTAGGGTTTTACGCATCCTCGCAGCCCGAACCTGGATAAACAAACCTTGTGCTCTCTGTTAGACCCTCTCTTCTCTCAACCCCGCACCCCGCAACTGCAGAGGGATTCTTGTGATCATATACATTACTTGAAGGATTTATAACAGAGTGCAATCACACACTTATTACATCGAATGTCTCAGAAGAGAACTCATTACAATAAATATGGCTTAAGGCCATCTAATTAAGATAACAGCGGAAGTCTTGGAAGATAAAGTGAGTCCATCAACTCCAGCGGCATAGCTGAGTGCACGACAACGACCTAGCACACCTTACTCTTTGTCTGAAAAGTCTGCAACATGACATGTTGCAGCCCGAAACGGGTTAGCACATGGAATATGCTGGCAATATAACACAGTAGAGCAATGAACAGAATAAATGCTATCACTACATGCATATATGGCTGGTGGAGGCTCTATGGTTATAATGTTTTTGCGAAAATCAAATTTTTTCCTACAACAAAGGAATATATTTTGTTTAACTATCATGGTAGTTGTTAAACATTGAGAAGGTTCCTCCAACTCAATTCTAGTTAAACAGTATTAATAACCCAACAAATTAAATTAGAGTGGTGAGATCAACATGATAATGCAAGAACTAGATACTGAAGATGTCCATAACTGGGGACACGGCTAACCATGATTAGTTTGTACACTCTGCAGAGGTTTGCGCACTTTTCCCCACAAGACTCGATCTCCTCCGTTAGATTTCTCGCACTTCATGATGTTTGAGAACCAGATGACCGAGACACAATCTTTTAGAAGCATTAACTCTTTACTCTAGGTAGACAGTACCAACCTACATCCCCTACATCTGCTAGCCTACCACTGAAAGAGGTCATGCAACATACTCAACTATGCCAAAGCTCATAATGGCTTGTGGCTGCACACGGAAGTTTATAGCATTAATAATCTTATGATCCCTTTGAGCCTGGGTGGCGAACTGTAGGATGATCACACGGGTACTCCAGGATATCCTAAGATAACACTGGATTCTCCAGGTGCCCGCAACCAATCCACCCAGATGTGTATTTAAGTAGCCACCTTAAGTTAACCATTGAATTAACAATCTCACATCTGTCATGGATACACTCAAACCCAAACCACGTCTACGAGCATAGCATAGTAGTATAAGCATAACGTGGAAGTAACTCCCAGAGGTTGACAATAAAAGGGCAATAGGTTCTACCTCATCATGTACTTCCCAATACCAACTAATTAATGACATCCTAATCATGCAGTGTTTGAGGATTGTAACTAATGCATAAAAAACTGGATAATAAAGGGCATGATCAATGTGTTACTTGCCTTGCTGACGATCTGCAAACCCTAGAGACTCGTAGTAGCATGCTTCGCACTCCGGGAATTCTATCACAAACAAACAATAGCATACATAAGCACTCAATCATAGATTCAAGGGTAAAACTCAAATAAGAAAATCCAATCTGAAAGTTCAACTGAAGAGCTTCGATTTGCAAAAAAGAATCAACCAAATCGGAGCTACGAAACTCAAACTACGGTCAAAATAACTTTGAATTCATATCTGCTTGAAACCAAATTTTAATTTATCAAAATCATGTTCAAGTTGATTAACCAGAAAGAGGGGCTCGAGACGAAGATTTTGGCGTTGGTTTCACTGGATTTGGACGAATGGTTAAAAAGTTGCGACGGTTTGAAGATCAGGGGCTAAAATGCGATATAAATATTCGTGGATATGTCCCTGGCCGAAAATAAAAATAAAATGAAAAATCTATCGGATGAACGTCCGCTAACAGAAGCAAACGAACAAATTTGTTCGTTAAAACGAACTAACGAACGAACGTTCGTAAAATAATCTAAACCGAGAAAACCCGATCTGATAAAAGAAAACCGAAATGGATCTAGGGTTTAAAAATAAGACCGAACAGTTTATACCTAAACCGATAAGAAAACCGGCGGCGACGGCAAACTCCGGCGACAGCGGCGCAAGCAGCGGCGGCGGCACGGCTAGGGCTTCGGCGGCTCGTGGTGGGCTGGCGGCTTGGCTGGGGTGGCGGCCTCGCGCGATTATAAAGGGGCCAGGGCGGGACGTGTCCGGCTCGGGCACGGCCAAAGGTCGGTTCACGCGTTTTCTAAAACGGACGTTGTAAAAAAATAAAAAGAAATATCAAACGAAGTCCAAAAATTCCTAAATAAATTTTCACGGTCCTCTAATAAAATTGAGGACAAAGTGAACAATTTTCCCGGACCTAATGCAATTTTTAAAAATGCAGTTTTTTCCTAATTTAATTAAAATAACTCCAAACAAAAATCCAAAATATTTATTTATTTTTAATATTTTCCCTCCCATATTTCTTTTATTTTGTAGAAGTCACATTTTCTCCTCTCTTTTTTTATATTTGAATTATTTTCGGAGAGAAAAATTATTAAAACCAAAATGACCCCCTTTTCAATATTTGAGAAAAATTCAAATATGAAAATAAACGAAATCCCCAACTCTCTCTGTGGGTCTGTGAGTTGCTTAGAATTTCTAGGATCAAAACCAAAATGCAATTTAAATATGATATGCATACGATGACCTATGTATAACATTCCAAATTGAAAATTTGGGATGTTACAAACCTACCCCCCTTAAGATGAATCTCGCCCTCGAGATTCGGGTTGGCTAGAAAATAGGTGTGGGTGGTCTTTCCGTAGGTCTTCCTCTCGTTCCCAGGTGGCTTCATCCTCGGTATGGTGGCTCCACTGGACTTTGCAAAATTAGATAACCTTGCTGCGGGTGACTCTACTGGCAAACTCGAGAATCTTGACAGGTTTCTCCTCGTAGGTTAGATCACTATCCAACTGAATTGCTTCCAAGGGCACTGTATCTCTCAGAGGAATATCGGCCATCTCAGGATGACACTTCTTCAACTGGGAAACGTGAAATACATCATGAACTCCTGACAGTCCTTCGGGTAACTCCAACTTGTAGGCCACTTCTCCCATATGTTCCAAAACTCAGTATGGTCCTACAAATCTCGGGGCTAACTTTCCCTTAAATCCAAAGCGTTTAACTCCTGGTAGAGGTGACACTCAAAGATATGCTCTGTCTCCGATTTCATAGACTACCTCCTTGCGTTTTGAGTCTGCATAACTCTTCTTCCTGGACTGAGCTACCTTCAGTCTATCGCGAATCAAATTAACCATCTCTTCGGACTCTTTGATCAAATCTGGTCCAAAAAACTGACGGTCTCCAACTTCATCCCACATCAACGGTGTCCTGCACCTCCTTCCATACAAAGCTTTGAAAGGGGCCATCTTCAAACTGGCTTGATAACTGTTGTTGTATGAGAACTCCGCCTAAGGTAAATTATAATCCCAACTGGATCCATAATGTAGCGCATAAGCTCTCAACATATCCTCCAAAATCTGATTGACTCTCTCGGTCTGTCCATCTGTCTGCGGATGAAAGGCTATACTAAACTCTAGCCTGGTGCCCAAAGTCTGGTGCAGCTGATTCCAAAACTTCGAGGTAAATTGGGTCCCTCTATCTAATACGATGGTCCTCGGAACTCCATGCAGACATACGATCCTGGTCATATATATCTTGGCCAACTTTGCACACGTATAAGTGGTTTTCACTAGGATAAAGTGAGCCACTTTGGTCAAACGATCCACTACTACCCAGATAGAATCATATCCCGATCGGGTCCTGGTTAATCTGGTGATGAAATCCATGCCAAGCTTATCCCATTTCCATTTGGGTATCAGCATAGGCTGCAGTAATCCTGCTGACTTCTGATGTTCAGCCTTCACTCTCTGACATACATCACATACGGCTACGGACTCGGCAATATCCTTCTTCATACCAGTCCACCAGAAACGCTCCTTCAGATCCAAATACATCTTGGTGTTTCCGGGGTGTATCGAGTATGGCGAGTCATGGGCCTCCTGAAGTATTAACTTCCTGATCTCTGCATTATTCGATACATAAACACGGTCCTTGAACCACAAGGTGTCATGCTCATCTTCACAAAAACCTTTGGCTTTTCCTTCGCTGATTTTCTCTTTTATCTCGGCAATGTCTTGGTCATCCTTCTGGGCTTCTCGAATCTTTCCCGACAATGTCGACTGAACCTCCATTGGCACGACAAAACCTCTAGGGACTATCTCCAAACGTAGCTCCCTGAGATCTTTGGCTAACTCCTTTGGTAATCCCCCGTTTACGAGGGTATTGGTGTCACTCTTCCGGCTCAAAGCGTCTGCTACGACATTGGCCTTGTCTGGATGATAGTGCAACTTCATATCATAATCCTTTATAAGCTCCAACCATCTCCTTTGCCTGAGATTCAACTCCTTCTGTGTGAAAATGTACTTCAAACTCTTGTGATCCATGTACACATCACAACGGTTTCCAATAAGAAAATGTCTCCAGGTCTTGAGTGCATGAACTACAGCTGCTAACTCCAAATCATGTGTGGCATAATTCAACTCATGTGGTCAAAGCTATCATGAGGCATATGAAACAACTCTTCCATCTTGGATAAGTACACCTCCAAGTCCTAAGCAAGAAGCATCGCAGTACACATGGAAATCCTTGCGTATATCCGGCAGAATCAGCAGTGGGGCTGTAACTAGACGTTTCTTCAGCTCCCGAAAACTTGCCTCACATTCTCCTATCCATTTGAACTTGGTGTCCTTCTTCAACAGCTC
>CP136060.1:336017594-336046515 GCA_032464435.1 Aegilops umbellulata
ACTATGATTAGTTTGTACACTCTGCAGAGGTTTGCGCACTTTTCCCCACAAGACTCGATCTCCTCTGTTTGATTTCTCTCACTTCATGATGTTTGAGAAACGGATGATCGAGACACAGTCTTTCAGAAGCATTAACTCTTTACTCTGGGTAGACAGTACCAACCTACATCCCCTACATCTGCTAGCCTACCACTGAAAAAGGTCATGCAACATACTCAACTATGACAGAGCCCATAATGGCTTGTGGCTGCACATGGTAGTTTCTAGCATGAATAATCTTATGATCCCTTTGAGCCTGGGTGGCGAACCGTAGGATGATCACACGGGTACTCCGGGATATCCTAGGATAACACTGGATTCTCCAGGTGCCCGCAACCAATCCACCCAGATGTGTACTTAAGTAGCGACCTTAAGTTAACCATTAAATTATCAATCTCACATCTGTCATGGATACACTCAAACCCAAACCACGTCTACGAGCATAGCATAACAATATAAGCATAATGTAGAAGTAACTCCCAGGGTTTGACAATAAAAGGGCACTAGGTTCTACCTCATCATCTACTTCTCAATAGCCACGGATTAATCACATCCTAATCATGCAGTGTTTGGGGATTGTAACTAATGCATAAGAACTGGGTAATAAAGGGTATGATCAATGTGTTACTTGCCTTGCTGACGATCTGCAAACCCTAAAGACTCGTAGTAGCACACTTCGCACTCCGGGAATTCTATCGCAAACAAACAATAGCATACATAAGCACTAAGCATAGATGCAAGGGTAAAACTCAAATAAGAAGATCCAATCTGAAAATTCAACTAAAGAGCTTCGATTTGCTAAAATAATCAACCAAATCGGAGCTACGAAATTCAAACTACGGTCAAAAGAACTTCGAATTCAAATTTGCTTGAAACCAAATTTTAATTTCTCAAATTATGTTCAAGTTGATTAACCAGAAAGAGGGGCTCGAGACGGAGATATTGGCGTTGAATTCACTGGATTTTCACGAATGGTTAAAAAGTTGCGAGGGGTTGAAGATCAAGGGCTAAACTGCGATATAAATATTCGCGGATAGGTCCCTGGCCGAAAATAAAAATAAAAATAAAAATCTATCGAATGAACGTCCGCCAACAGAAGCAAACGAATGAATTCATTCGTTAAAACGAACTAACGAACGAACGTTCGTAAAATAATCTAAGCCGAGAAAAACCGATCTAATAAAAGAAAACCGAAACGAATCTAGGGTTTGAAAATAAGACCAAACGGTTTATACCAAACCGAAAAGAAAACCGGCGGCGATGGTAAAATCCGGCGGCGGCGGCGGGCTCCGGCGGCGGAGCGAGCGGGCGGTGCCGGATCCGGCGGCGGCGACGCGGATCGCGAGGCGGTGGCGCGGCTAGGGTTTCGGCAGCGCGGGGTGGGCTGGCGGCTGGGCCGGGGCGGCGGCCTCGGGCGCTTATAAAGGGGCCAGGGCGGGACGTGTCCGTCTCAGGCATGGCCCGAGGCCGGTTCGCGCGTTTTTTTAAAACAGACGGAGTAAAAAACTAAAAAGAATTAACAAACGAAGTCCAAAAATTCCGAAATAAATTGTCACGGTCGTCTAATAAAATTTAGGACAAAGTGAACAATTTTCCCGGACCTAATACAATTTTAAAAAATGCAGTTTTTTCCTAATTTAATTAAAATAACTCCGAATAAAATCCAAATAAAATCCAATAAAATATTTATTTGATTGTTAATTTTTTTCTCCAATATTTCTTTTATTTTGGAGAAGTCATATTATCTCCTCTCTTTTATTTTTATATTTGAAATATTTTTGGAGAGAAAAATTATTAAAACCAAAATGATCCACTTTTCAATATTTGAGAAAAAATCAAATATGAAAATAAACGAAATCTCCAACTCTCTCCGTCGGTCCTTGAGTTGCTTAGAATTTCTAGGATCGAAACCAAAATGCAATTAAAATATGATATGCATATGATGACCTATGTATAACATTTCAAATTGAAAAATTGGGATGTTACACCCACGAGGGTGGGGGGCGTGCCCACCCCCCTGGGGCGCACCCTCCTGCCTCTTGGCCGCCTCGTGTCTTTCTTGACCTCCACTCCAAGTCTCCTGGATTGCGTTTGTTCCAAAAAAAGATTCGCGCGAAGGTTTCATTCCGTTTGTATTCCGTTTGATATTCCTTTTCTGCGAAACACTAAAATAGGCAAAGAAACAGCAAATTGCACTGGGCCTTCGGTTAATAGGTTAGTCCCAAAAATAATATAAAAAGGTATATTGAAGCTCATTAAACATCCAAGACAGATTATATAATAGTATGGAACAATAAAAAATTATAGATACGTTGGAGACGTATCAAGCACCCCCAAGCTTAATTCCTGCTCGTCCTCGAGTAGGTAAATGATAAAAACAGAATTTTTGATGTGGAATGCTACCTAACATAATTTTTTTCAATGTAATTCTCTTTATTGTGGCATGAAAGTTTCGATCCGAAAGATTCTAGACAAAGTTTAATATTGACATAAAAATAATAATACTTCAAGCATGCTAACCAAGCAATTATGTCTTATCAAAATAACATAGCCAAAGAAAGCTCATCCCTACAAAATCATATAGTTTGGCCATGCTTCATTTTCGTCACACAAAATGCTCTCATCATGCATAGCCCGGATGACAAGCCGAGCAATTGGTTCATACTTTTTAACGCGCTTCAGCCTTTTCAACCCTCACGCAATACATGAGCGCAAGCCATGGATATAGCACTATACGTGGAATAGCATATTATGATGGGGGTTATGTGAGAAGACAAAAAAGGAGTAAGTCTCACATTGACGCGGCTAATCAACGGGATATGGAGATGCCCATCAATTGATGTCAATGCAAGGAGTAGGGATTGCCATGCAACGGATGCACTAGAGCTATAAGTGTATGAAAGCTCATCAAAAGAAACTAAGTGGGTGTGTATCCAAGTTGCTTGCTCACGAAGACCTGAGGCATTTTGAGGAAGCCCATCATTGAAATACACATGCCAAGTTCTATAATGAAAAATTTCCATCTATTATCTATTAAACAAGCCATCGTGTTCGTCCACATATATTAAATTATATCAACTATTAATTCCAGATATAAACGGCCAGGATTTAAAGAAGAAAACGTTACATAAAAATATAGTTGTCTACATGTTTTTTTTGACCTAAAAATTCTGTCACGTAGGACATATTAGATGGAAGGATGCAACATAATCACAAAAGTGGAGGACATGTGGGAGTCTGTCACGTAGTACATATATTAAATAAAAAAAAGGTGCAATCACCGTCACATATAAGATATGGAAGACGTGTAGGAGAAGGAGACCTACAGGTCTATATAGCTGTGGAGATTTAAGTTGGACTACAAGTAGTATATGGTATCATGTATGTGTCCAAATATAGAAAGCTAACGTACGCACATGTTAGTGCCTAATACAACACGGAAGCCAATCCGGCAAGAAAGTCTACTCGGACATATGTATTGCATGCATGATATCCTGCTGATGCCACTAAAAAAATATGACTTGGCAGGCATGTCTCTTGCTTCTAATTAGCTTAACCGATTGTAAACGAGGTACAACAAATAAATAGCAGCCTAAGTGGAGTACAAAACACATGCTAGGAAGAAGTGGAGTCCGCAGCCGGAACAGAGAGACTTTGTGTATGTGTTTTTCTCTTTGAACTCCACTACATGTACGTTTCAAGGCTACTGCATGTATCATCAAAGCAGTATTAGCCCAACACTATTTTTATTGCTTCTTTTCTAACACTGAAGCACGTCCATACGAAGCATCCCATGTATGTAGCATATTTCCTTACCATTCAATCAGAGTGAGCTCAGTGCACATATAATTTAATATGTGTAGGACACATACATACATGCATACATATTGCCGAAATTAGGGCCTCTTTTAACTTGCATGATAATTAAAATACAAAAGCGCAAAACATAGAATCACAATTTGATATCAATTTTCTACATGGCTGAGTTTGTAAAACAATGATTGCAACAAAGTGAAGAGAAAATTATTGTAGTGATTTTTTGTCAGTTGGGAAGTTATATTTGAAATGAAATTGAGTTGTTAGGAAAAATTCTGATCCTACAAAATTTTAATAAAAGACAATGAAACAAAGAGTTTCTAGAAAAGCGAATCATGCCCGCCAACACAAGTAAGAAAAGGACAGTGCAATAAAGAAGTTTAAAACTAAAAGCAAAAGCCCACTCCATGCAAGCAAACCGAATGATTGTAAGATATAGAAGATAAAAATGAAAAAAAAACTAGAAATTTCCATAGGAAGAATATATTACATATTCATAAAATGCTTTTCCCCATAATCGATCATATGCACACGAGATACTTTTGATCATAGGAACGACAATTTCACGTCAACTCAAATTCTACACGGTTCAATTTGTAATTTTTTTATTGAACTACAACAAAAAATTAATATTCGGAATAAGATGGAAATTTATCTTTGAATGTAAAGTGAGTTGTTAGGAAATTTTTTGATCAACCTAAACTGTAATAAAAACACTGATCCGGAGTTTCCGTAGGAAAGAGGAGCATATTGCCCGACCCAAGATTAAAACTAAGAAAAGCATGCTCCATGCACACAAATCGAATTATAGTAGAATATAGAAGATAAAATGTAAATAATTAGAAACTTATGCAGCAAGAATAGTTTATGGCAAGGTTTTTTAGATGTATACCACAATACGACTATGATAAAAAAATGGAGAGAGAGAGGGAGAGAGAGAGAGAGAGAGTATATGTCAATAACTGTCAACTGAAGATGAGAATGCATGAAAATATTTTGTGGGATGGTGTTGCGAAAAAAACACAAGAGCATACAACCAATATCTACGTACAATTCGGACATTAGGTTTTAATTTAGTTTCTAACGGAAAGATGGACACAAATGAATGATATAAAATCGCAATTGAAAGCTAAAGTAGAATGGGACTCTATATTTATTTATTTATTATATAGATTAACATAACATAATTTGTACCAGCAAACCCATGCAAATAATGGAAATATTTTAACAAAAGCTCAATAGTTGTTTCACAAGGTATACTTATTGCATGACACATTCTTATATATTGAACAATAAATTAGTGGTGCTATGTAATAAAATAAATCTAAAATAGTTTGTCTTCCACAAATATCTGGCAAACATATAATAAAATAAGTGTTCACATGGTATATTTAGGCTGCAAATTTTCAATAAAATAAACTATTAGAACAAGAAATGTAAGAAAGCACAAACATAAACCCTATAAATCTAGCCGCGCCGATGCGCGGGTTGCCCCGCCAGTTAGTATATGAAAGATCATGGTGCTATTTTGAAGCACAAGTGTGGAAAAAGGATAGTAACATTGTCCCTTCTCTCTTTTTCTCTCATTTTTTTGGGCTTCTTGGGCCTCTTTTTTATTTGGGCATCTTTGGCCTCTCTTTTTTTATTTGTTTCATAGTCCTTTCCTCACATGGGACAATGATCTAATAATGATGATCATCACACTTTTATTCACTCATAACCTAATATTACAACTCGATACTAGAACAAAAATATGACTCTATGTGAATGCCTCCGGCGATGTACCGGGATATGCGATGAATCAAGAGTGAAATGTATGAAATAATTATGAAAGTGGCTTTGCCATAAATATGATGTCAACTACACGATCATGCAAAGCAATATGACAATGATGGAGTGTGTCATAATAAACAGAACAGTGGAAAGTTGCATGTCAATGTATCTCGGAATGGCTATGGAAATGCCATAATAGGTAGGTATGGTGGCTGTTTTGAGGAAGATGTAAGGAGGCTTATGTGTGATAGAGCGTATCGTATCACGGGGTTTGGATGCACCAGCGAAGTTTTCACCAACTCTCGAGGTGAGAAAGGGCAATGCACGGTACCATAGAGGCTAGCAAATTGCGGAAAGGTAAGAGTGCGTATAATCCATGGACTTACATTAGTCATAAAGAACTCATATAATTATTGCAAAAGTCTATTAGCCCTCGAAGCACAGTACTACTACGCATGCCCCTAGAGGGGTAGATTGGTAGGAAAATACCATCGCACGTCCCCGACCGCCACTCATAAGGAAAGCAATAAAAGAACACCTCATGCTTCAAATTTGGCACACAACGTTTACCATACGTGCATGATATGGGACTTGCAATCCTCAACACAAGTATTCATCAATTCCACAATTTCCCAACTAGCATGATTCTAACATTACCACCTTTATATCTTAAAATAACTATCAAGTATCATAGTATTCAATACACTCCATATGAAAGTTTTTATCATACCCATCTTGGATGCCTATCATATTAGGACTAATTTTATAGCCAAAGCAAAATACCATGCTGTTCTAAAAGACTCTCAAAATAATATAAGTGAACCATGAGAGATCAATAATTTCTATAAAATAAAACCACCACCGTGCTCTAAAATATATAAGTGAAGCAATAGAGCAAAATTATCTAGCTCAAAAGATATAAGTGAAGCACAGAGAGTATTCTAATAAATTCCGATTCTTGTGTGTCTCTCCCGAAAGGTGTGTACAGCAAGGATGATTGTGGTGAACTAAAAAGCAAAGACTCAAATCATACAAGATGCTCCAATAAAAACACATATCATGTGGTGAATAAAAATATAGCGTCAAGTAAAGTTACCGATAGACGAAGACGAAAGAGGGGATGCCTTCCGGGGCATCCCAAGCTTAGGCTTTTGGTTGTCCTTGAATTTTACCTTGGGGTACCTTGGGCATCCACAAGGTTAGGCTCTTGCCACTCCTTATTCCATAATCCATCAAATCTTTACCCAAAACTTGAAAACTTCACAACACAAAACTAAACAGAAAATCTCATGAGCTCCGTTAGTATAATAAAACAAATCACCACCATAAGGTACTGTAATGAACTCATTCTTTATTCATATTGGTGTTATTAAACCTACTATATTCCAACTTCTCTATGGTTCATACCCCTCGATACTAGCCATAGATTCATCAAAATAAGCAAACAACACACCAAAAATAGAATCTATCAAAAACAGAACAGTCTGTAGCAATCTGTATCATGTATACTTCTGTAACTCCAAAAATTCTGAAATAAATTGGTGGACGTGAGGAGTTTCTCTATTAATAATCTGCAAAAATAATCAACCTAAAATCACTCTCCAGTAAAGAAATGGCAGCCAATCTCGTGAGCGCTAAAGTTTCTGTTTTTTACAGCAAGATCGCAAAGACTTCACCCAAGTCTTCCCAAAGGTTCTACTTGGCACACACACTAATTAACACATAAAACCACATTTAAACAGAAGCTAGATGAATTATTTATTACTAAACAGAACCAAAAAGCAAGGAACAAAAATAAAATGGGGTTGCCCCCAACAAGCGCTATCGTTTAACGCCCCTAGCTAGGCATAAAAACAAGAATAGATCTAGGTATTGCCATAATAATGATAGGGAAAATCGCGAAAACTCATCTCATACTCCCTACGTTCAGCAACAAGCTTTCTTTGTGGCAAGCAAAAATAATCAAAAGGGCTAAATTTAATGGGACAAAAGTCCCCAAGATCAAGCTCGGGAGGTATTGGTTCCTCCCTTGGCCCCTCATATTGCACAACCAATTCATCATTGTAAGCATTCTTTTGGCAAAAAGTCATGAGACTATGTTCAAGAGGAAATCCTAACCCATTATTCTGAATAGCAAAATTATCATTAAGTCCAGAGATTCTATCAACTAGAACATTGGTAGGAACCCCTTTTCTAAGGTTTTCATTATAAGCAACATGATCTAAAGATCGTAAACGCATTATGTCTTCTTGATTAAAAAGGATAGCTTCTACGGGAGGACAACCAGCGTCCACCCTATAATGCGCAAAAATTTCATTAACCTCTTTCATTATAAATCTGAACTCATGTGCTAAAAAGATAGTAGCTGCATGTTTAACAGAAGAATGCTCAATATTGGAAAATTCTAGAAAAATCCTTTGTATGCAAGGATGCATGTGCATAAATTGTCTTTCAAGTTCAACTATGAGCAAAGATATAGCATCCGCAAGACTACTGGTTCTATGAAGAATATACCCTCCCATAGTGGGCAAAGCACCGACACAAGTAAAGAAATCTTGAATAACTCCTTTTCCAATAATATTACCGCTACCAATCCGAAACCTTTTAGTGTGAAGAATAGTAGATTCTTCATGTGGATTATCGGAAGCATCAAAGTTTCCCCCATTGTTACTATTATCTTTTTCGATGATAACCTCCCCAATTTCATACATGATGGAAACAAACTGCACTAAGAACGGGTACACACGAAGCAAGCGAAAAGAGACGAATGAAAAAGGGCGAATATAACGGCAAGGGTGAAGTGGGGGAGAGGAAAATGAGAGGCAAATGGAAAATAATGTAATGCGAGGGATAAGAGTTTGTGATGGGTACTTGGTGTGTCTTGACTTGTCATAGATCTCCCCGGTAACGGTGCCAGAAATCCTTCTTACTACCTCTTGAGCATGCGTTGGTTTTCCCTTGAAGAGGAAAGGGTGATGCGGTAAAGTAGCGTAAGTATTTCCCTCAATTTTTGAGAACCAAGGTATCAATCCAGTAGGAGGCTACACACAAGTCGCCTAGTACTTGCACAAACAATCAAGAACCTTGCAACCAACGCGAAGGGGTTGTCAATCCCTTCACGACCACTTGCAAAAGTGAGATCTGATAAGGATAATAAGATAAATATTTTTGGTATTTTTGTTGTATAGATTTAAAAGTAAAGATTGCAAAATAAATAGTAAACTAGAATTGTAGATTGGAAACTTATATGATGTAAAGTAGACCCGGGGGCCATTGGTTTCACTAGTGGCTTCTCTCAAGATAGCATATGCATTACGGTGGGTGAACAAATTACTGCCGAGCAATTGATAGAAAATCGCATATTTATGAGAATATCTAGGCATGATCATGAACATAGGCATCACGTCTGTGTCAAGTAGACCGAAACGATTCTGCATCTACTACTATTACTCCACACATCGACCGCTATCCAGCATGCGTCTAGAGTATTAAGTTCATAATAATAGAGTAACGCATTAGGCAAGATGACATGATGTAGAGGGATAAACTCAAGCAATATGATATAAACCCCATCATTTTATCCTCGATGGCAACAATACAATACGTGCCTTGCTGCCCCTACTGTCACTTGGAAAGGACACCGCAAGATTGAACCCAAAGCTAAGCACTTCTACCATTGCAAGAAAGATAAATCTAGTAGGCCAAACTTGTTGCCCTGCTGTCACTTGCAAAGATATTTAAATCATGCATATAATAATTCAGAGAAGAATCAAATATTGTTCATAGATAATCTTGATCATAAACCCACAATTCATCGGATCTCGACAAACACACCTCAAAAAGAGTTACATTGAATCGATCTCCAAGAAGGTCAAGGAGAACTTTGTATTGAGATCCAAAGAGAGAGAAGAAGCCATCTAGCTAATAACTATGGACCCGAAGGTCTGTGGTAAACTACTCACACATCATCGGAGAGGCTATGGTGTTGATGTAAAAGCCCTCCATGATCGATTCCCCCTCCGGCGGAGCGCCGGAAAAGGCCCCAAGATCGGATCTCATGGGTACAAAAGGTTACGGCGGTGGAAAAGTGTTTCATTGCTCTCCTCGAAGTTTTCAGGGTATAAGAGTATATATAGATGAAGGAAGTAGGTCGGTGGCGCTGCGAGGGGCCCACGAGGGTGGGGGCGCGCCCACCCCCCTGGGGCGCGCCCTACTGCCTCGTGGCCGCCTCGTGGCTTTCTTGACTTCCACTCCAAGTCTCCTCGATTGCGTTTGTTCCAAAAAAGATCCTCGCAAAGGTTTCATTCCGTTTGGATTCCTTTGATATTCCTTTTCTACGAAACACTGAAATAGGAAAAAAAACAGCTAATTGCACTGGGCCTTCGGTTAATAGGTTAGTCCCAAAAATAATATAAAAAGGTATATTAAAGCCCATTAAACATCCAAAATAGATAATATAATAGCATGGAACATTCAAAAATTATAGATACGTTGGAAACGTATTAGGTTACCACTCAAGTAGAAAAGTGCTTAAAGCACAAGATGATTTGCTCATTGAATTAAATAATAAGAAAAATGATAATGGTGTTAGAGTTATGACTAGAGGGGGTAAAATGACTCAGGAACCTTTGTATCCTGAGGGCTACCCCAAGAGAATTGAGCAAGATTCTCAGAGAATTAATGTTGATGCACCTAGTCCTTCTAAGCGGAATAAAAAGAAAAATGATAGGACTTTGCATGCTTCTAGTGAACCTGTTGTTGAGACACCTGAGAATCCCAATGATATGTCTATTTCTGATGTTGAAACACAATCTGGTAATGAACATGAACCTAGTTATAATGTTAATGATGATGTTCATGTT
The DNA here is from genome assembly GCA_032464435.1 of Aegilops umbellulata. Taxonomy (NCBI): domain Eukaryota; kingdom Viridiplantae; phylum Streptophyta; class Magnoliopsida; order Poales; family Poaceae; genus Aegilops; species Aegilops umbellulata. The sequence goes on from CP136060.1 coordinate 336,028,085, forward strand.
GATGCTCAACCTAGCAATAACGATGATGTAGAGATTGAACCCGCTGCTGATCTTGATAACCTACAATCAAAGAATCAACGTTATGATAAGAGAGAATTCGTTGCTAGGAACAACGGTAAAGAAAGAGAACCATGGGTTCAGAAACCCATGCATTTTCCTCCTAAACCATCAAAGAAAAAGGATGATGAGGATTTCGAGCGCTTTGCTGAAATGGTTAGACCTATCTTTTTGCGTATGCGTTTGACTGATATGCTTAAAATGAATCCTTGCCAATTATACTTTTAAAGGTGGAATACCTAAGAAACTAGGAGATCCCGGAGTACCAACTATACCATGCTCCATTAAAAGAAACTATGTTAAAACTACCTTATGTGATCTTGGAGCCGGTGTTAGTGTTATGCCTCTCTCTTTATATTGTAGACTTGATTTGAATAAGTTGATACCTACTGAAATATTTTTGCAAATGGCTGATAAATCAACTGCTATACTTGTCGGTATTTGTGAGGATGTGCCTGTTTTGGTTGCAAATGTTACTATTTTAATGGACTTTGTTATTCTTGATACACCCGAGGACGATAGTATGTCGATTATCCTTGGTAGACCCTTTTTGAATACTACGGGGCTGTTATTGGTTGCAACAAAGGCAATGCCACTTTTCATGTTAATGGTAATGAGCATACATTACAACCTCAAGTCCACAATATCAATTCTATTGGAAAAATTCCAACAATTACTATTGGAGGTTTTGAATTTCCTCTTCCTACTGTCAAGACGAAATATGGTATTCTTATTTTTGGGGACGTGCATATCCCCATTGAGGTAAACTAGTGTTATTAAAAAATTCTCCGGTTTCATGTTATTCGGAAAGAGTTTGTTAACAAGACTTGATCAACCTTGTTAATGGATTCCTTTTGATGAGCATGAGATGGATGAAGTTAGAAAGCACGACTTTCTACCCTCCTTTTACTTTCTGTTATTTAGACTAAATAAAGCAAAATTAGTATTTTCTGTCTATTTTCTGAATTATCCTTGCAATAAAAAATACTCCGAAAATAAAAATTTAAGAATATCTGGCACTAAGAACACACCAGGGGAGCCACCACCTGGCCACGAGGGTCCAGGGCGCTCCCACCCCCTGGGGCGCGCCTCCTGCCTCGTGGACCCCACGTGGCCCCCCTCCACTTATTCTTGCACCCACACACTCCAGATAAAATCATCCACCAGCTCAAACCCGAGTTCTAGCTCATCTTGCTACCATTTTAGATCTCCTTGCTCAAAGCTCCATTTAAAAAACTGCTTTGGGCGATTGTTCCTCGGTATGTGACTCCTCCAATGGTCCAATTAGTTTTTGTTCTAGTGCTTTATTTATTGCAAATTTTTGCTGCTTAGGTGACCATGTTCTTGATCTTGCATGCCAAATTTATATGGTCAAAAGTAGCATTAATGCAAGATATAGCCTATAGACACTTGTGGGAGTAGTTGCTATCAATCTTGTTGAGTTTGGTTCACTTTTATTTTGAGTCACAAAAAATTTCAGAATTTTTCAGAGAAAGAAAATGATGAAGAGAATGTTGAGGGGCTCTTCGAGCCGAAGCTCGAAGGATAAGCAAAGTGAAGAGAATAAGAAGCCCAAATATAATCTCCCTCGCACTACGGAGGTTCGGCCGAGTGAATGGCCTTGTGATGAGTTCTTGAGAGCAGCCGGGATTCATGATGACTTTTATTTTTTGGCTAAAAATGCGGGCCTCATCGACTTCCTCCGTGACCTGCGCGAACAATATCTCCTCCTCACTAATATTTTCGTGCAAAATTTTCACTTTCATGCTAAGAAATCACACTACAAAAAAATACACTTCCATGATGATACGTGTTTGTCACAGTAGGTCGCTTTTTTTGTCATGCATGTACATCCACGAAAAATTTATGACATAATCAAGATAGTCATATCTATGCTGTCGTAGAAGTGTTCCATGACATTACCAAAATTATCATCACGGAAGTGTCCACTTCCATGATGATAAATCACGCGTCACAGAAGTGCTTTCGTCAAGGGTGACCGACGCGTGGCATCCACCGTAACGGAACGCCGTTAAGCTATCGGGTCGGGTTTTGGACCCGATAAACCGTTAACAGCCCCGACAAATGGGAAATTTCCACGTGTAAAATTCTTATTGGCCGGACGAAACACGTGTCAGCTCGTCAGCGGGTTAGATAGGCGCCTATGATACATCGACACATGGCACGGCCCAGCAGTGGCCCATTCCTGTGAAAAGGCCGGCCCGTTTGACTTGGTCAAAAGCTGGCGGGCCGGCCCGTTTGACTTGGTCAAAAGCTGGTGGGCCGGCCCATTTGACTTGGTCAAAAGCTGGCAGGCGGGGCCATGGAAAGCCTGTTAACGGTCTGTTCGCATATAGCCCATTTACAGCCCGCTAACCCAAGGCCCGTTACGCCCTATCCGAATTAGGCCCAGTAGCGTCATTTGGGCCGTCGACTATGATTCCAGCCCGTTTTCACTTCTGGCCCATGTATAGCCCATGACGTCTTTTGGCCCATATGAGGCCCTTTGTAACTCTTGGCCCATTAGCAACCCGTGCTGAAACTGGCCCGTAATGAACAGTGTATTACTTTACACCCATTAACGGCCCGTGGTGAAACTGGCCCATAATGAACAGTGTATCACTTTATACCCATTAACGGCCCGTTATTCCGTTGGGCCGTTTCCAGCCCAAGTTAACTTTCGGCCATCTAAGGGCCCATTTATTCTTGGGCTCATTTGCAGCATTCGGTTACTTACGGCCCGTTACTGTCATTTTCTGCTTGTGGGCCAAATTCAGCCCGTCGTTACAGTCGTCCCGTTTGTGGACCGTTAGTTTGTTGGGCCATTTTCATAGCATCACCAAATATGGCCTATTAACTGCCCGTTATGGTCAGCCCATAAAACTTACGATTTCTATTAAAGGCCTGTCTAGGCCCATTAAAGGCCCGTACAAGACCCATAAATGAGTCGGCGGCCCATGGATCCTATGAGATGTACAAGGCCCATGGATCCTACGAGACGTAGAAGGCCCATGGAACCTACGAGACGTAGAAGGCCCATGGATCCTACGAGACGTAGAAGGCCCATGGATCCGACGGCCCGTGAAGGGCCATGGTCGGGCGAATTGGCCCCCGTTTGAACGATATAGCATATTCAAAGAATTATCGTACTCAATACAATCACCTCTAAAAAGCCTACACTATTACAACAAAGAGATCAAGGCATAGAGAGGTAGAATAATCCTACACTATACAATAAAGAAATTACAACCGATTATACCCACTCGGCATTATGGTTTGGCAAAGGTGATAATAAAGATACACAAACAATAAATTACATACACTGGGCAAATACAGCTCATACATCATGGACGCGCATCAACTTAACTCCATTTGAACTATAATCTCTTCAGAAAATAGGAATGGCCGGATTCAGATAGCACAAATTTCAGTCTGCAAAATCTCCAATTCCTTCATGGTTACCTCAGTGTCTTGTTTCATATTTTGACTCCTGCATCTAATACCTGCATGTCCAGTCTCAACTTGTTGATTATACGTTGACAATCATGTACACGTTGTCTTGCGACCTCTAGTTGATGTTCGAGAACATCAGCACATTCCAATTCCAATCCATAATCATTCGGTAACAGCCATGCCGCACTGCTCGCAGATCTTTGTGTTGATGTCACTTCATCCTGAAATGTTTCTGTAAGTACACATGACTAGGGCAAAAATATAGTTACAACAGTGAAGCGAACAAGACACTATTTTGTACTACATGGCAAAACAGGACTAACAATAGTGTTACACGTCACTTTAAAAAAATGTTACACATCATGAAGCATAAGCAGGTGATATTTTAGAAATTATAAAAAAGATAGTCTGTGCAGCCTGCATACAGAAATCCATCTTAGCTCACCAGAGGAGCATGATGTTGGGGCCCAATCGAAAACACGGATAAGTTACAAATTTAGACAGCACGTTGCGTATAAGTAAGCAAGCAGTTGGCCATTCTATGCCTCAATTAAAGTCTTAGGGAGCATAATGAACAACAGAGGGTTTCATACAAACATACTATAGCAGGCAAAACTATGCAATCATTAGCGTCGTATAAACTAGATTGTGAGCCTCATGCAATCATAGTTGGTTAATAGACTTCAAAGCTTCAAGCACACTTCGGGAGAGTAATTAAATGGTAAGGCCTTTAATAATGTCAACTAATAGTGATACAAGTATCGAACATCAGGCATGATTATTTGGGCATCTCATTAACTGATGACAAATAAAGCAATTGAAAAGAGAAAATTAACTATGCCTGAAATAAACAAGGAATTGAACTGTTGAGTTGCATACAATGACTTACCTTAGCAGGTTGAAGAGGCTCAGCGCAGCTCCTACTTCTCTTGCAAGGCTCCTTCCTAACATCTTGTACTTGGAAATCCTCAATCTTATCTTCATTGCACCCCCTCTACAAGGTGACACAAACTAGTTAATCGTCTCCTTGGAAGATAAATATGCATCATTTCGAGTCTGTGAAAACAAAAGGATGAGATTATAACAAAACAACACCACATAATGAAACATGCCGCATCTCTTGCACTTGCACACAATGAAATGAGCATTTACTATGTCTGCACTATGTAAAAACTAGGCATACCTTCGAGCTGGATCTCCAGGTACTCTTGGAGAGCCTACTGTAGTGTACAGCCAAACCTTTATGTCGCCTATGAGTTAGACAAGGCCCCACTACAGCAGCCCTTAGTGTTTAAAACGTTGACAAGCTCTGTTAGAGTGTTAGGTCAAGAACAACAAGTAATGAAAGCAAACAGTCCTAGTATGGCTGGCTGATGCAAACAAGCAATTGAACAGATGTGTGAGCAAATCTTACATATCAACAAAAGAAGCAAAGAAGCAGGCTTAAAGAGCATCACTTGACTGACCAGATTTAAGGGGCATTTAAACATCATGTGCAACGTATGAACTAACATAAACAATGCATATTCCAGATTCTACAATGGAATGCACATGTATTAGGTTATGCCATGTATGATGATGCCTAAATGTACAGATAGTAGGCAGGAGTGATTCATCATTGCACACACAATTGAATTGCAGGTTAAGGCCAGTTCGATTCCGCCTTTTCAGGGCATATTGTCAAAATAAGCCATAAAAGATGTAAAGAAGTCCTTTTTGAGTCATGGGCTTGGCTTAACTAATTTCGCTTTGGAGGGGGGTGTTTCGGGTAGAACCTCACTAAAAATTGAACGGAAGGGGAATAGTGAAATGACTCTGTTGTCTGCCTATATAACACTCAAAATGCAACTGCTGATGCCTGTGTCACACCTGACCCTCGAGTAAAAACAAACACACAAGCATTCATTGCCCTGCCCGCTTGCATCGCCTCTCCCCTTTCCCTCTACCTCGATCCCCTTCCTGTAGCACTAGGGTTCCTCCAGCGAGCCGTCGCCACTGGTCCCATCCGACCTTTTCCTCGACGATGCTATGTCCAGCTAGGTTACATGCCCGACGGGTAGGGCCAAATATCCATGGCTTCTCCTCCCTCTGGCGCCGCCCCTCATTCTCATGGTCTCCAGCAGCTGCTCCACTGTGGTTTGTCCAACGCACGACTCTGGCGGGCGCTGCACAACTACGGCTAATGCCACACTGCGGCAGAAGGCACCTTATTCCGCCTCCCCCTCCTCCCAGGCCATGGCCTTGAGGTGCTGTTGAAGGATGAGCTCATCCAACAAGGTGAGGATCTCCTCTGATTTTTTGCCAAATTTTCATTCGGATCCACTATACGATGAATTGCTATGAGCTGCTTCTGCTGCTGCTATATGATGCATTGCTATGAGCTGCTCCTGCTGCTGCTATATGATGAATTGCTATGAGCTGCTGCTGCTGTATGATGAGTTGCTATGAGCTGCTGCTGCTATATGATGAATTGCTATGAGCTGCTGCTGCTGCTATATAATGAGTTGCTACAAGTTGCTCCTGCTGCTGCTATATGATGACTTGCTACAAGCTGCTCCTGCTGCTGCTATATGATGAATTGCTATGAGCTGCTCCTGCTGCTGCTATATGATGAATTGCTATGAGCTGCTCCTGCTGCTGCCATATGATGAATTGCTATGAGCTGCTGCTAGTATATGATGAATTGCAGACTGCTGCTGCTGTATGATGCGTTGCTATGAGCTGCTTCTACTGCTATATGATGCTTTCAGGTGGTGCTGCCATACGATAATAACCAGCCACTTGGACCATCGAATTTCAATAAATAATTGTTCTTCATTTAAATGTGGGTCATGCATTCTTCGTTTAAATTAGGCAATGGGATCTCTATGGAAAACATTGACCAAAGTAGATTGTGCCAAGTAGATGGTATCTTTGTATTTGCATTTTGAGCAAATAGTGATGGTCTGTTTTCCTATCATATTAATTACTGCACTGGGTTCAATTTGTGATGTTTGCAAGTCAAATTAATTTCCATATGGGCAGCAAAATGAAAAAAATATAATGCAATCTAGACTTTCCATTGATCATACCAAAGATAAGCTGAAAAGACAATGAAAAGAACTGGTTGGCTTATTACATGGAGCTTATATTCACAGGTGCTTATTTTCTTAGGATAACTCGTAATAACTGTCCATAAGAAACTTGGCTAATAGAACTGGCATACAAATAACATGTCACGATGATTGCAATGGAGGAGTGACGTACCATAGCACACTGTATAGGCTCACCACTGCCTCTCCTTTTTTTGCGATGTTCCATGAAATTGCCACATACATCTTGTACTTTTTCATTGTGTAACCCTATCTGCAAGTTGACACGGCTAATTTCAGACATCTCTACAGGATACTACATTGCATATCCCTTGCGCATATTTAAACCACCAATTAACGATTGTGTGCGTACCATAAACTAGCCATGACTCTGTATGCTGGACTAGCATGCACTCTAAGGGAGCCTAATATAGTGCACTGGAATTCCTACATGCCACCTACGATTTTGTGTAATGTACTGCCCCTGTTCCTAAATATATGTCTTTGTAGAGATTCCAGTATGGACCACATACAGATGTATATAGATGCATTTTCGAGTGTAGATTCACTCATTTTGCTCCGTATGTAGCCTATAGTGGAATCTCTAGAAAGACTTATATTTAGGAACGGAGGTACTAGGTAGTATCATGTATGACATCTACATATCTAGTTTAGCAGCCAGTAGTAGAAATCATTGTCTGCACAAAGGGATTACTGGTCGAAAATCCTAGCAAAGCACGCTGGCAGGCACAGAACAATACAAGACAGAGAGATGCGCTTACAAGATCATAGCAATGCCTCAGTCCAGGATCTTGGTTGGCCAAGCTGTTAGATCCAGAAGAAACATCGTCCTTGTAGTTTTTGCCAGCTGCATGATAGGTAACAGCGCCCGGTTAGTATATTTGAAGTACATCGGGCAGGTGATGCTGGACGGGTTTAAAGGTGACAAGTACCTAGGTCATGGCGGGTGCTTGGCATCTCTCCAGACTGTGGGAATCAGGTTAGAAACGTCGAGGGTGATGACGCTGCGCTGGCTGTCGGGGTCCGGTAAGGATATCTAGAACCGTCGAGTAGGGTGTTTGTGGAGCGGCTCCGGTAGGGTGGACTACGGTGTGGGCGAAGCAGATCTATGGCCGTGGACGAGGGCGTAGGTGAAGCTGCTCCGGTGGTTGGGTTAAGGATGGTGTCGACGATGCGGATCTGCAGCTGTGGACGGGGCGTCAGAAGCTGCTCCGGTAGGTTGGATGAGGGTGCGAGGAAGTGGATCTGAGGCCGTGGACTTGTGAGTTGGCAAAGCGGCCCCGGTAGGGTTGAGAATGGTATAGGCGAAGCTACTCTGGTAGGGTTGAGGAAGGTGTCGGCGAAGCGGCTCCGGTAGGGTCGAGGAAGGTGTCGGCGAAGAGGATTAAAGGCCGTCGACGAGGGCGTCGGTGGGGCGGCTCCGGGGGGTGTGGATGAAGCGTCTCCGGTGGGGAGTACGAATGAGCCGCTGCATATGCGCGGCGGTTGACGAGAGTACCAGCGAAGTAGATCTGGCGCCGTGGACAAGGCCGACACTGAATGGGCTGTGGTACAGTGGTGGATGAGCAGTCTACTTGTTTCTAGGGGAGGTGGGAGGGGTAGATGCGACCGCAGAAGCAGATCTGGCGAGGTTGACGCCGCTGGCAGTGAATGGGATATGGTACGCCGGTGGATGAGCAGTCTAGGGTTTCAAGAGGGGAGGCGAGAAAGGGCGATGAAGTGCGGACGACGTCATGTAAGATGCTCTGGTGCTGTGGAGTTAGTCGTTTTTACCGGAGGGGGAGAGGAAATGGGCGTGCCGTGTAGTGGGGGAACCGGAAGTTACCAAAGCAGCCCCGACCTATCATGTAGATGAGGGCGGTATTGTAACTGTTGGTCTCCGTGCACCAAGGACAAAAGGGGGATTTTGCATGCTAAAGACTAAGGTGGCGGAAATTTTAGAAGGAGGCGGGAGATTTTTCCGCCCGCGGGATCGTTCGTATCCAGTTTCAACTAATTTTGGACCGTGCTAGCGGGAAGGTCATGCTAGACTGTGTACACGGGGCACGCGTCAGCAGTTAATAACTGGTGTGAAGTCCACCCCAGAAAAAATACAATAACTCAGGATGATGCGCCGATAACTTGGACGTTCACACGGGCGTGGCCAATCGTACGGGTGTAGTGGCGCATTCACAAAAAAAGGGATCAAACACTCGGCCTATGTATTTCTCGTGTAAATAGATAATTTATTGCCATTGGTTATTTACATTAAACATAATGCTTTGACGTGTTAGTGTAGAGGCGCACAGAAAGAAATGGATATTGTAGTCAGCTACTTAAAAGTGTTACCTCATATGATTACATAGCCTCCATTTCATAAATTGCGTACCCGTTGAATTCATATATGAATATTACATATATTATTTCAAAATAGAAACTTAAATCATCCAAGACTAATGAATTTGGATGCAAGAGTAACAATGGTGCATGTTCATGATAGCTACATTGGTTGTTTGAAGAAACATCACTATAACTTTGGCATGCACAACTAAAAAGGCTTATTTAAATAGAAAAAATATGATATGTGAGTGTCCAATCTTTATAGGGTTGAATCGATATTGTACCTTTGGCCACGATACGAAGTAGATATTGACTTATGGCGATGCACGTCCACGATCGCTAGATAGTGATACGTGAATGAATTTTGCAATCTCTCTCACACGCATACATATCTCATTTCCCTGTGGGCATCGGAATCACACACGTGCACTTCGTCTATTTCTCTCCCTCTGTCAGGGTTAAATTCGTCTTTCTACCCCGTCCTACAAGTCTCTCACACAGAAACACACACGCCCTCTATGTGTAACACGCGCACCCCTTTAATTCCGCCCATCCACAGCCACTAATGTCTCTCACACATCTGCTATCTACCTATCCCTTAATATAGCTAGATATGTGTCACACAAACTCCTTCTCCCTACTAGCAAGATGCCCATGCGTTGCACGAAACATCAAGATGCATTTTGATGAGAAGTTTATCTTGTGGGAGAAAAGGATGAATGAGGGAATGCCTTATTTGCAAATGCGGAGAGGGGTGTGGGTATATTTTTTGCAAAATTGCCATAGTTTCCTTCCTGTCCGTCGGATATAAATCAGATGGCCTATATTGCAGGATGGTAGGAACACCATCATCACCAACTCTGTTTTTTTATAAGAGTAGAGATATGTGAGTGTCACTGCCCCCCCCACACACCCACACTTCCCAACACCGAAGGAGTAGGGTGACACCTCGATCTTGATACTAATCTATCGACTGGCGCCTCTCTCAAACATACACACACACACACTACCCGGCACCGAAGGAGTAGGGTGGAACATCGATCTTGATAATAATCTATCTACTCCTCTTTCAAACACACACACACACACTCACTAGTTGTGCCTCTGTGCCTACCGCGAACACTCTCAATACGTCTTTCTCTCCCTCCCCCCCAACAATGACAGCGGAAGGGCGACAACTCGATCTGATCATAATTTGTCAATTGGTTTCTCTCTCAAACATTGTGTCTCGGTGCCTCGCTCGGTAGCCCCCTCGATATGTAGACTTCTCGCGCGCACTACTGTAGTGACGATGACGCTGAACCCAGTGTGCCTTGTTTTTACCGGCCTCGTGTGATAATTTTCACCCTGATTTCTGTTAATTAACAAGGCAACCTTTTCTTTGTTACTACTAGTGAATCTGAAATCATTCGGGGCAGACATAAAATATATCACTTCAACCCAATTATCGCAGCAACTAATTTAAAGGAAATTAGCTGGCTGCCCGTGTGTTGCACGGAACATCAAGATGCATTTGTATGAGTAGTTTATCTTGTGAGAGAAAAGGTTGAACGAGGGAAGGCCTTATTTGCGAACGTGGAGAGACATGTGGGTATATTTTTGCAAAATTGCCATAGTTTCTTTCCTATCCCTTAGATATAAATCCGCCGGCCTATATTGCGGGATGGCACGCACACCATCATCACCAACTCTTTTTCTACTCCCTCCGTCCGAAAATACCAGTCATCAAAATGGATAAAAAGAGATGTATCTAAAACTAAAATACTTCTAGATACATTTCCTTTTATCCATTTTGATGACAAGTATTTCCGGGTGGAGGGAGTATTTGTCTTTTTAGAGATTTCAACAAGTGACTATGACCAGACCTTACCAACATACTCAAAAAAGTAGTCCATAATTTCGATGTTACCCTCTTTTCTTGGCGGTGCAGTGCCATCTGGATACCTCATAAATAAATCAAGGACAAATCTGACCCCTTCCTGAAAAGACATATAGAGCAAAATGAGTGAATCTACACTCTAAAATATGTCTACATACACATCCGTATGTGGTAGTCCATTTGAAATCTGAAAAAGACAAATATTTAGGAACGAATGGAGTATATATAAGAGTAGACATGGAGATATATCTCCAACATGGTCTACAACAAAAATGTGCTGGGTTGGTTAGCGTCGGATGCTCGCAACGCGAGGACATGAGTTCGTATTCTGTCTTTTAACTTTATATTTTTATATTATATATTACTCTACTTATTTGATATATACTTCTTTCGCCACTGTACTAACAGTGGAACCCACAGAGTACTTAGAATACAAGATTAAGGATGGACTTGTTTCTTTTTAACTTTCTGTACGAAGCTCTAGCCACCCTGCAAGTCACGTGTACATTGTGCATGCAATTAACTTTTTATAGAGGGACAATCATACAGGCAATTAACTCAAATGGATTGGATGTCACTCTATTATTTCCAGCATAAAGAGCATCTCCAATGGCAGCCGGCAAATTTCCTCCCGCTTCCTTAAGCGGAGGACGACATCAAACGCCAGCCGCATACATTTTTACAACTCTAACCAACCAGATGAAATTCGTGCAAGCACGGACTGATTTCACATAAGCATGAAGGATTTCGTATAAAAAAGCCGGATCTTCATATAAACATCATGGATTTCATTACATTTACATGAACTAAGAGGTGCCAATCCGGCTCTCCTGTATAATTAATACTCCCTCCGTCCGGAAATACTTGTCCTAGAAATGGATGTATCTAGACTTATTTTAGTTATAGATACATACAATTTATCCATTCTTAGAACAAAAATTCCCCGCCAGCTAGAGAGGGAGTACATAATCTAAATGGCCGCCCACGAATCCCTTTGTCTTCCTCATGTCCGTCAGACACTTGCGGGGTCGACGAAGGTCCTCGGAAGAGACGAAGCAGCAAATAAACCACCTGAATCCGCGGTCGTCGCCTCGGCGGTGGCCTTCATGGGTTCCAAGTGGAAGCGGCCTCCCGTGTTCTACTTCTCCTCGATGATGGCGGCGGACACGGAGAAGCTGGCCACCAACTCGTTGCTCTCCACGCACCCGGCTTCTGTCTCTGCCTGCATGGCGCTGCCGCAGGCACGGGAGGCGCGCCCACAGACACGGGAGGCGCGGCCACCGCAGACACTGGTGGCGCGGTACAACGCGGTAGCGACGGCGCACGTACCGGCACGCTCGCCACCGTGCCGGCGTGGAGCAACTCACCACTCCTCATCGGGCTGAACTGGAGCGGCGAGATGCTGAACCACGCGCCTGCTTGGGGCGGCAACTGGCTCCGTCGGGCTAAGCGAGGTTGGTGAAGCACCGAGCGGCCTCGCCCGTATCCGGAGGGCTCGGCGGGCCACCCAACCGGGTAATATGCCGGAGAACGGCTCATCGGAAGCCATCGGAGGAGTGGAGAAAATGGTGAAGGAGGAGATGGGGGAGCGGCGGAGGGGTGCGATTCTTGCCCGCTGTCTGTATGGCCTCGTGTAAATAGAGGGCGTACGGTAGGAGCTTGGCCGGCGTCTGGCCTCCTTTAAACTGAGGGTGAACGGGAGGAGCTCAGCCGGTGTTGCGTTTAATTCCGGCCCGCTCATGAACAGACGTGTGGCCGGAGTAGGATTCTCGGTTTGCATGCGGGTTTAACGGAGGGGTTTAATGGAGGCGCCGGGCGTGAAGCGGGTGGTGCAGTACTATTCGATTTGACAGCAGTAATGAGCCGTCAAATCAGAAAAGGCCCTCACCTCTCGAGAAACCGACCGAGCTAGACTGCCCCGCCCTCTGGCCTTTTAAAAATGTATATACTCCACTTTTGTACAGTAGTAGTATCGATGGATTGCGCCATGGAGCAAAACTTGAAATTAAAAAAAAGGTGGTACATATAGAGAGCGCTCGTCGCCAAATTATGTATATAATACTATTAAAAAGGCTCGTCACAATAATGGTGTCTGCACAAGTGCACAACCCACCCCTCAAATAAAACTAAGCACCCTAGAATTCTTTGACAAAACTAAGCACCCTGAAATTCTTTGACAACTAAACTGCTGGCTATATGATGTTGGCCATATATATTGTACGTATATAATGTGAAGAAACAAGTGGTAGTACTATACCAACTAAAAGATGAAATGTAAGAAATACTAGTATGTACGTACTGAAGAGTTAAAGTAACAAGAAGAAACGTAACATAGTTCTGCTGGGGGCTCAGCACAAAACACCCCTCAAATTAAATTAAGCACACCTGAAATTAAACTTTGCAACTATTCCGGTAGACACTGCATTAGAACCACCATGAGCAACGACACTGCCACCTTACTCGGAGTCCTCGTCCACGTCCTCGACTTCGTCCTTGTCCCTCTTCCTCTTGGTCGATACTTCTTTGCTTGAACCGCACACTTGGCTATTGCTCTTCATCCAGCCCTTGTAGATATTGAAGGAAAGGTAGCCATCCATTGCAGCGTACTGTACGTGGTCTATATCTAGTACATTCCTCTGCCATGCATGACGATGAAACGTGTATGGAGGTTTCTCCAGTTTACTCTACGAAGGATGAACCATGGCTCCTGCCAGGGTCAGCATTGAAGGATGAAGAGAGGACACCAGCCGATTCTTCTGGAGGTCGAAGGTGTTGCCTACAACGAGGCCTACCCGACGCAGGACTTCTTTTTCATTACCAAAGTCTACAGTAACGAATTTGACTAGGTTTCTCCCAAGGAAGTCCTTAAAATCCTGGCACTCAACGTCGGCATGGCATATGTGGTAGACCAAGCATAAGTCATGCACGCAAACCTGGATCACGGTGGGCTTCTTCCTCTCTTCATCCTTTAGATCCTTCTCTCGTCCCAGGACTGTGGTGTACTCAACATCTAGCCCAGCGACCCACTCATCATCTGAGTTTTCGAACATGCGTCTGAAGCAAGAAAGGCATCCTTTCACCGTCGCAGAAGAACGGGTGTAGATGACGTCGAACTCATCGCCGGTGATGGTTCTAACCTTGTACTCACTGTCGATCCTGGAGATTTGGGACGCCGTGGATTTGGGAGGAGGGTTAGGATTAGTGGAACTGCCGTAATGTGAATGGACGGGACGACTAGGAGTGAACCGACGTAGTATTGAAGGACGTGCAGGGACGAGTAGGAGCGAACTGCCAGCGTGCGAACGGCATGGTAGTGGATTTCCATTCTCCCATGATACGGGCTTCCGAGAGCCCTTGGATCTGAGATCGAACAGTTGCATGGCGTGATTCTAGACCTATGGGTGAATATCCTATCCTGGAGGGTTATTCTACAAATTTTTAGCAACTTAGCATGCGACCGTTTGATCTCAGATCCAAGGGCTGCCAGCATCCCGTATCGTGGTCGCGCCTACCATGACCGTCGCGTCGCTCGTGCGGTCGCGCCCTTGGAGATTTAACACGGTGCGTTAGGCTATCTGATATTTGGCATGTTATACATAGTCATCACTTAGTCACTCATACTACAACAAGGTTGGCTATAAGTGTATTTTTTACTCCTCTCTATCTCTTTCTTCGTACTCCCTCCGTCCCATAATATAAGAACGTTTTTGACACTAGTGTAGTGCCAAAAACGTTCTTATATTATGGGACACAGGGAGTACTAGTATTTATTGCATTTGCCAAGGAGTGACCTCTTCCAATGAAATGGTGTTGCTAAGTTTGCTTCATTTAATTAGCTATATACTCAAAATTGTCTTTTCACCTAGGTACACGCGCTTAGCACCGTTTCTTCCTTGGGTCACCAAACTAGTCTCTCTCTTCTCGATTAACTTGCCACATCAGACTTTATGCCTATGTGGCAAGCTTAAGCACCTGTAGCCTGTAGGAGCAAGTAAAAGTAAGTACAATAGTGCGCTATACATGGCATTTTTGCATATGTGGAGGAAAGAGAGGCAAGGAAAAAGTGGAGAAGTGGGTCTCATGCAAGAGCCAACCTCTACTACAAGGTGGAGCATTGGGAGAGGCACCTGTATGGAGGTGGTCAGGAATCTGGTAGACTCACGCCGGTCGTAGCGCCGCAGTTAAAATGATTGTGGCAAGTCAAATCACGGGGCCCCACCTGTCCAGCAGTAACTCGCTGTCAAATCACACAACCCTACGTTTGCAGCAGCCTACTCCCTCGTCTTCTCGCATCTCTATCGAACCGACTAATGTGCTATGTTACAGTAACATATTATGTTACCACAAGCACCTCTTTCCTCATTAAATAGTTGCCACATAAGCAAAATTGTCTTGGGATGTGTTAAGTTACTACCTAAGTTACTCCCACTATGGCTAGCCTAAGAAACAACGTGAGAGTTAATGCACAAAGCCTATGTGTTTACTATTTGGTTTTCGTAAGATGACTTAATACTCACCTAGACGGAGGGAGTATTCGATTTGAAAGCGGGCGGCGCAGTTCCCGATACGGCTTTAATGCAGACGAGGCAGGGAGTAGCGGTTCCCGATATGTTGAACGACCAATGCATCCTCCTTCAATTAATGCGTGAGGGAAGTAATGGGAGGAGGTCCGGGAAAAGAGGTTGCACGATGTGAACGCAATGCAGTTTGCCCTCATTGCCCCCTCATATAAAGGCGCCCCTCCGTTCCAATGCATCTACCACATCATCTGCACCTAAGCATTTGCCTAAGCACCTACACTAAGCGCAAAAGAGCTCACTCTAGACCCATGGTGACGATGCGCGTGAGCGGCCAGCGGCTGCGCCAGATGGTCCACGACACCGACCTGCGGCATGGCGTCGAGGATCGTCTCCAAACGGTGTTGGAGACCGGCTGGTGGATGGCCGTCGTCGACGCCAACTACGACTCTCAGTTGGACCAGATGATCGTTTACACTAGCAACAAGTTCACCGTCATCTAGAAGCTCGCGGACGACATCGCCGTAGTCCTCCAGCCTGCGCGCCCGGGCTCCTCATTGCCTGCCACCCTAATTGGCCTCCATGGCCGAAACCTCTTTCAAGCACTGGTGGCCCTACGACTGCTCGCTGACTCCACGAAGAATGTCCACCTGGAGGTCCCGCTCGCCACGAGGCGCCTCACCCTGCAAGAATTCGTCGACCTACACATCCACGTGTACGAGCAAATCGTGTACATAGGTATCTAAAATGCCAGTGAGGACGCTACGAGGTTGGCCTTCCTCAACCGGCTGGAAGCCTTGGATGCCTTTGCTGAGAAGCACCTCGACCTCGCCACAAAAGCTGCCGCTCCTTAGCCGCCGGTCGGTGGCCCGACGCACTAAGTTGAGGAGGAGGAGGTCGTACGTTCGTGGATCCATCTTTCTTCTTGCCTTCTGTAACCACCACTGCGATCGCATCATCGTGGCCTTAATTCTTATTGTGTTGTTGCATTCTTGTTCCAGTCAATACCGACATGTGCGATCCCTTTGCTTAATTATATGCATCACTGTAACTAGTACTCGATCCGTCAATTTATAAGTTGTGCTTACCTTTTCCATCAACTTCGTGCAACGCGTGGGCATCTTGCTAGAAACACTAGAATATGTCTATATAATCCGTATGTGATAGTCCACTCGAAATCATAAAAAAAGACAAATATTTAGGTACGGAGGGAGTAATATATTAGGAGTATATCATGCACACAAAGGCAGAGGAGCGGTGGGGCAGAGAGGGATGAGGGGCACGTCGGGGGGATGAGGATCCCCTGACGCGAACAATCCTACCGTTCTGTCACTGACATGTGGGACCCATAAGCGTGGGTCCCACCTGTCAGCGAAGGAAAGGCAGGGCAAGGCAGTGATAGCCACGTTAGAGGATCCATGTCCACGTCGGGGGACGTCGTGTCGTGGGTTGGAGTGGCGTCGTGGGAATCACGTGTGGGTGTGGCAGTGGTAGAAACAAGAAATCTGATGGTCGTCGTGGTTCAACTTCATGGACAAGCTGTCATGTCTGCTGACACATGTATATCAAAACTAGAGTGTTTATATTTCAAGCACGTGAACAAGTATTATTCTACTACTTTGGATCCATTGCAATGCACGGGCCAGCACATTGGTAGTAGTAGTGTCTATCTCTATCTCTAGAGGCCTTCCCTCGTTCATCCTTTTCTCTCACAAGATAAACTACTCATACAAATGCATCTTGATGTTCTGTGGAACGCACGAGGATGTTTCCTTCGGGATCTCTCCAGCGCGGCGCGGCCATAGTTGCAAGTTGACGCCCCTTGAGATGCCGACGTTGAGGGGCACTCGGATTTCCTCCGATGAGCAGGTAAGATGAGTTTGATCACTTAGTAAATGCATTCTAAAGACTACTTCCGTGTCCATTTCCTAATTCTCCCCCTGCCCACTGTTTCACGGGTTAGGCTCGGTGCGAGTGGAGATTGGCTTGCATATATACGGGAGGGTACCAACATCAATTTGCACAACATTTACAACGGTGACACCGTTCCCGTAGAACCTTTGTCCAACATTGGGATCAGCCATGCAACGGGCCACCGCATGAATTGGTACGATGGAACCACGGTGAGATTGAATAAGAAAGCACGAATCTTGCACATGGCGGTCAAAGGCGGGCCATGCTGTCTGCGGCCGATTTGTTGCCGTACGAGTAGAAGACGATGTGCTCCTTTCTAACCGCATCTTCGCGGTGACAAACCAGGGGACTTATTTTGTATGGGACACATCCTACGATATACTCCCTCTCTCCCAGTTTATTTGTTTTGAATCTTTTCGTTTTGTAAGTTTCAAATTCAAATTTAGAGCTCCCCATCACATGTTGAGATTACAATGTCCATTAAATCGTTGCGTGCATGTATAGTAAAGAAACAAATCTCGAGTTTGGCACGAGTTCATGTTGCGGGAGCACCACAAGCCCTGGCGCAGGAGTTACAGTTCCCTCTCAGGGCCGTCGGGACTGAGCTTCAGCGCCTTACTACACCTACCTTTGAGTCAATAACATGTGGATCCGAAAGGTGACTGGTCCACATGTAATGCTCCCGTAGGCAGAGGGGCAGTGGGGCCAAGAGGGGTGAGCCGCAGGTCGGGGAAAGTGTGGTTTCATAGGTTCGAGCGACGTCGTGGGAATCGCAGGTGGCTATGGTAGAAACTTGATGCTCGCCGCATTTTAGGTGGCCCACATGTCATGCACACAAAGGCAGAGGGGCGGTGCGGCCGAGAGGGGTGAGGCGCACGTCGGGTGGCGTGGTGCCGTGGGTTAGGGAGGCGTCGTGGGAATCGCGAGATGAAACGTGATGGTCGCTCAATCCGGTCGCTCAATCCGTTGCTTGCTTCTTCTTCTTCTTCTTCTTCTTCTTCTTCTTCTTCTTCTTCTTCTTCTTCTTCTTCTTCTTCTTCTTCTTCTTCTTCTTCTTCTTCTTCTTCTTCTTCTTCTTCTTCTTCTTCTTCTTCTTCTTCTTCTTCTTCTTCTTCTTCTTCTTCTTCTTCTTCTTCTTCTTCTTCTTCTTCTTCTTCTTCTTCTTCTTGTTCTTCTTATTCTTATTCTTCTTCTTCTTCT